>CM059196.1:53340880-53430954 GCA_030323885.1 Branchipolynoe longqiensis | reverse complement strand
CCTCGTTTATTTACTAAATTGCTTAAACCTGTTTTCTCGGTAATGGCGAGGAAGGGTCACATAATGTTTCCATACATAGATGATTCTTTTATTATAGCATCAACACAAATTGGTTGTGTGAATGCAGTTTTGGATTTATGTGCATTACTCACTAAATTGGGGTTTTATGTACATCAACAAAAGTCAGTGTTTAAACCAACAAAACAACTCAAATGTTTAGGGTTTATTCTGGATACACAGTCCCTTACAGTGTCGATAACAGAACAAAAACTAATTAAGTTTATGACTACAGCGACTCAGCTTATTAAGTTATCAAAGCCAAAAATTAGACAGGTTGCTGTTCTTATTGGCATAATGACCTCATATGCACCTGCTGTGTTATATGGGAAGGCCCATATTAAGTCGCTAGAAATAGATAAAAATTTAGCGTTAACACGAACTAAAGGCAATTTTGAGCGAAAGATGTTTATTTCGCAAGAAGGGTTACAGGATATTGGATGGTGGATGCAACATATAGCAAGTTCACCAAATCCAATCCGCATGGCGGAACCTAATACAGTAATTACTACTGATGCTTCGTTAGAAGGTTGGGGAGCTCATCGAGATGGGGTCACAACAGGAGGTAGATGGCTTGATGATGAAAAATCAGACTATATTAATGCACTAGAATTGCGTGCTATTTATCTGGGCTTACGTAGTTTAGTAAAGATAAATAAATCACAGGTTAGAATACTAACTGATAATACTACTGCCATGGCATATATTCGTAACATGGGTGGAACCAAATCAAAGTCTTGCAATCAGTTATCTAAACTGATTTGGAACTGGGCACAGGCTCAACAAGTCTGGCTGACTGTAGCGCATATTCCAGGGTCACAAAATACACTTGCAGATTATAAAAGTAGAAATTTCCATGACCATTTAGAGTGGTCTCTCTCTACACCTTTGTTTAACTTCGTTTGTGAAAAATGGGGTACACCTGAAGTTGACTTATTTGCATCACGAAATAATAACAAGTTACCCTGTTATGTTTCTTGGCATCCTGAACCGGATGCTTGGAAAGTAGATGCGTTTGCTATTACCTGGGAAAATAATTATTTTTATATTTTCCCACCATTTAGCATTATCAGCCGAGTAGTGAGAAAAATCGGCTTGGAAGGGACACATGCGATACTGGTGGTGCCCGATTGGGACACGCAACCTTGGCTGCCAGCAGTTTCACAACTGGCAAAAGATCATATACGATTCCCAAGAAAACTCGGGAATCTGACGCACCACGGACCGCTAGTGGTTCACGGCGACGTGTCAACGACGCCCCTATTGGCATTCCTTTTCTAAGGAAGCAGCTACAGCAATTTGGATTGGACAGAATTACTGAGGATAGGATAGTATCGGATGCCTGGAGGCCAGGAACTGTCAAAATGTATACAACCTATTTAAAGAAATGGGGTGTACATTGTTTGTTAATGAAAGTTAAGCCAACAAATCCAAAGATTTCACAAGTAGCTCGGTTTCTTCGTTCTCTAGAGGATGAAGGACTTTCCTTTGGATCGATTAATGCGGCGAGGTGTGCGTTATCAATTATATTACCTAGAATTGATGGCGAAACAGTTGGAAAACATTATGTTATTTGTTATTTACTTCGTTCAATTTATCAAAGGAATCCTCCAAAACCAAAGTATAGTCGGTTTTGGGATGTTTCTATAGTATTTAAGTTGTTTCAGGCTTGGCCTCACAACTCGTGGTTAGATATAAAACAGTTAGGTTTTAAGGTCGCGGTCCTGTTATTGTTAGTAACCGGACACAGAGGACAGACGATTGTTGCTTTATCCTTAACTGGATTAGAAATAGACAAGCAACAAGCTACGTTTGATTTAGAAAAATTGCTTAAATCGAACACGTTAGGTGACCCTTTATCAACGGTTCACTTAGACTGTTTTCCGAATGATCGGAAATTATGTGTTGTGTCGGCCATACGGGCTTATATATACAAGACAAAGGATTTACGTGCATCACAACAACTATTAGTGAGCTTTATAAAGCCACATAAGGCGATTTCACGAGACACACTTGCCAGATGGACAATTACGGTGTTGAAATTGGCTGGAGTGGATACGAGTAAATACTCTTCCCACTCAACTAGAGGAGCCATGGTCTCCAAGGCACGGGTGCTTGGTATTTCTGTGAAAAGAATACTAGCGCATGCAGGCTGGAAGACGGCTAAGTCGTTCGCAAAACATTATAATAAACGACTAGAAAAGCCTACCGGCGTTGCAAAGCGTCTTCTCGCCAACTAACAAGAATAGGTGAGAACAAAAATTTAGAATGTTATAATAATAAGAAAGAATGATATTAAGGATAAAAATGAATTATGTAAAGGTCTCCCTAGCCTGAGGCTAGCCTGAGGCTGTTTACCGAGGTAAAATAGTATAGTTATACGAGTCTTACCTTGGTACAGATGATGGATAACTGTTGTTTTACCGAGGTATAAGCCTCGGATAGATGTGGGCTAGGGCCCTCCCGCCACACCCTGCCACATCTATTCCGTTGGTGTACCTTTTCGGTAAAGTAATAGTATCCATTGTTTGAAAGTCATTTTTATCCTCAATAAGTAGGTTAAGATTGCTGGTACCGGACGTGCTTACCTCTCCCTAGCCCACATCTATCCGAGGCTTATACCTCGGTAAAACAACAGTTATCCATCATCTGTACCAAGGTAAGACTCGTATAACTATACTATATATATATATAAATATATATATATATATATATATATATAATGTGTCGCCCTATCGAACATGCACGATAATGTCCTTCCTTACCTTATTTAGCTCGTTATGATATTTCTTGGTTATTTGAATCCGCTAGTTACTGCTGGACAGGTTTGACGGCACCCATTGGGAGCGGTAATCCTGTAGCTCAGTGGGCCGGGTAGGGGGCGTTTAGCGTGGGGGGAGGGTGTGCGGGGGGGGGGCTCTGGGTGCTACACCTAACGGCGACTGTGGTGAAACATTGAGTCGCGGTCTAATGGCCTGGTTGAGAATTGCTGGCGAGATGCTAATGAGGTTCCCCATAGAAAAAATTAACAGCCTGCGCTTGAGAGCTTAGATTGGCTCGCTCTATTTCTACCTCTACCTCTCCATCTTCGTCTCCGTCTCCGCCTCCCTCTTCCTCGCACTGTCACACTACCACTCCAGCTCTCACTGTCACTGTCCCTATCAGTGTCACTCTCACCCTCACTGTCTCTATCAGTGTCACCACTGCTCTCACTCTCTGCCTACCTCTCTCCCTCATATTCTCCCTCGCTCTCTCCCTCGCTCTCTCGCCCGCCCGCTCTGTCCCTCGCTCTCTCCCTCGCTATGTCCCTCCCCCTCTGCTTTGCTGTATTCCTTGCTCTCTCCCTCAATCTGTCCCATGATCTCTCCCTCGCCTGCTCCCACAATCCCTCCCTCGCTCTCTCCCGGGTTCTATCCATCCGTCCCTCGCTCTCTCTCTCTTAGTCTCCACCCACAATCTCTCCCTTGCTTTCCCCGTCGCTTTCTGCTTCGCTCTCCTCCCCCTTCTCTTCCTTGCCCGGCCTCTCCCTCTCCCTCTCCCTCTCCCGTCCCATATCCATCTCTATTGACTATGCCCCTCCCCCTACCCTCTGAATCTCCATTGCATCTGCTTCTGCCTCTCCTACTCCCTCTCGCTCCACCTCTTCCACTCCCTCCCACTTCCCTTTCCCACCACCTCTCCCTCACCAACACTGTCGCCGTTTGCCACACCCTCTCCCTTCCCCAGTCTCCTCCCCTTCCCTCTCACTCACCCTCTACACCTATCCTATGGGGGAAATCTGTCCTGGGCGCAGCATCCGCCAATGGCAGGAGCTTGAGTGTAATGTGGCCTAATTGGGGGAATTTTCTGCACAGAGGAGGGATTCATTTTGCGCACCCCCCTCCTCCCATTCCATTGACACCTCCCGCACCCCCACATCCCTCACCCCCCCCCCCCGCACTCCCCCCCGCCTTTCCCAGCATCCCTTTTAGTGACATGTTTCTGAAGTAGGCTCTATTCCCACCACGCTTTTCAGTCGCAACCATTTGCGCCGATATTAATTAACCCCAATTAGTAATTAATATTCGCTGTGAATAAGAGCACAGGGCAATGGAATGGGGTGCAATTTCATCTCCTAACCTTGTCCGCTCCTTGGCGTGAATTTGCCGTTTCCAGATTTGGAGAATTAAAATAGGTGTGATGATCATAATTTTGGCGATTCTCACTGCCGATTTTGGCGGCGAACAATTGGTAAAATGTGCCCATCTGGATTGGCGTGGAACTGATAGCAACAGTCGTGCAGTGAATGAATTCGATAGAGAGTGAACGCGCACAGTCGCTTGGGGGGCCACATCTGCCCCAGTGTTTCATGGTTAATGGGGTCCCGCCAAAATAAATCCTTGCTAGATCTGTAGTTTACCGTTGCTATAGATCCCCAATATATGTTGTGAACACAAACCTCACCGCTGTTATTGCTATATCAGCATTTCACAGCCCTGACGGTTCCTGTCTCGGCTGGACCAACAATAAGGCCATTCTGAGAGTTTGATTACATTCTGAAGGTTCAACACATATATCCCATGACCAGACTGGGAAGCCGAATGAGTTGAGCATGTGTCTCCTGTTCTGGTAGTTCGTGGGATTCGAACCAATGGGTTCAAACCTCGGTTGAGTCAATTTGATTACATTCTGAAGGTCCAACACATATATCCCATGACTAGACTGGGAAGCCGAATGAGTAGAGCGTCTGTCTCCTGTTTTGGTAGATCGTGGGATTCGAACCAACGGGTTCGAACCTCAGTTGAGTCAATTTGAATACATTCTGAAGATCCAACAAATATATCCCATGACCAGACTGGGAAATCAAATGAGTTGAGCGTCTGTCTCCTGTTTTGGTAGATCGTGGGATTCGAACCAACGGTTTCGAACCTCGGTTGAGTCAAACCAATGACTTAAAAAGTGATACTTGTCGCTTCCTGGCCAGGTGCTTCACATTATTAAGATACAAGCAGGACAGGTTGGGTGAATGTCAGGATAATTGAAAACACACAAGACTGACATGTATATAATGACATTTATTCTTGTTGTCAGAGTTAAAGGTTGTAGATTAGAGTCAGTTTGAAGCAGGAGGCTACCAGACGCTTAACCCTAGGAATGTTACTCAAAGCTTGGGTGGGTAGGATGGTGAATTTTGGTGAGCCTGTCATGTATATGTCTTGATGGTTTGAGCGCTAAGGACTAAAGTGATTCAAAACTGCTCATAGCAGTTACTAACACATTACATAGGTGGCATAACATTCAGCAGCGGACAGATGGTGATAGGTCAATTCCTTTCTTGCTAACTGGCAGCAGCTAATACCCCTGTCAAACTACGACGTAACGAGTCAACGTGAGCCATTTTTCGTCATTACGTTGGGTCACGTCATGATGACATCAGAATGATGTTAGAATGACGTCGAGCTACATCACATTACATCGTGTTACGTCAAGTTACGTCAAGGTTTTGGACATGTTCAAAACTTTTGACGTAGCTCGAACGTAAGGGTTTATATTTGCCGTACGTTCTGTTCATGTTCAGTGAACATCAATGACGTTAAACGGATGTTATTCCAATGCTGCTCACTATGTTCAACTATGTTCCACTACGTTGACCCACATTAAACCGAGTGCAAATGGCCACGTGGCGTAATGGGAACGTCAGGAGAACGTCAGGAGAACATCAGGAGAACGTCAGGAAAACATCAGGAGAATGTCAGGGGAACATGCATTCAATGTATGTTCAACGTCTCATGACATATCTAACGTCACGTAACATTCATGTGGCGATGGACTAACGTTCAAAACATTCCGTGAGCATAGTGATGTTGTCTTCTCTCATTGAATGACAGTATCACTACGCTTTACCGATGTTACGCTCTCGTCCACTACGCTGCATCCACGTTAAACTTGTGCCCAAATTTGCATACTACGCCGAGAAGTTCAATGTTCTTCACGTTCTCCCTACACTGACATCATTACATCATAGTCTGACAGGGCCATAAGGCATCCATCGAAAAGTATTGTCGATCTTGACTATTCAATTACCCATGTTTAAATAAACATGAACAACAGGTCTTTAATTATACAGTACTCCAACTAGTCTACTGGAGTATATCTGGTGGTTCACACCCATATAACCAATACTGTACAGCCATACAACCCATTTTGTCACAGTTATATGAGCCTGTTTCACACAACCGCAGTCTCATGTCTCACAGCCACAAAGCATATTGTCTGGCGGGTGCATAACCCAGGTTTCCATTGTTCCTGATCCTAAATACTGCAGGACTCGCATTTCCAGACCGCCAATACCCTACCCATCCACCCATACACCCACCCACCTCCTTCCTCCTCCTTCTTCTTCCTCCTCCTTCCTCCTCCTCCTCCTCCCTCCTCCTCCCCCCTCCTCCTCCCCCTCCTCCCTCCTCCTCCTCCTCCTCCCTCCTGCTCCTCCAATATCCTCCCTTATCCACCCATATCCTCCCCTCTCCTCCCTCATCGCTCCTCCTCCCTCATCCCCACTCCCCACTCCCCACCACCAATGTACGGCCTTATCTATTCAAACTGCCGATCTGTATATTCATGGCGGATCTGGAAATTAGGGCTGCACTGCACCAAGGTCTGGCTGCTGCGTAAACAAAAACAAAAGAGAAAACCAGCAACAAAAGATGGGGCGGGAGGGGGGGGGGGATCTCTAGGCTGCACCAATGCTAAATTGTTAAATCAGACGGCGAATGAAAAAGGGCGGTGACAGCAATGTTATTCTCTGAGAGTGTTTATGCCCATCTCTAGGGCCTCCGTCCGTAGTAGAAGGCCATGATTCACCGCAGTAAAATGTGATGTAACTCCTGGCCCTGTCGTCTTAGAACAATTAGGATATTGATTATGCAAGCTATCAATCCATCTTAATTGGTTTTCGGCGCACACATGTCTTCGCTACAGAATGAATAATACCGCTGATTGAATAACTGAATGCACCTGATTTATTGTGGATAACTACTTTTCCGTCAGGATGGCAGTGTCATCAGAAAGAAAGGTGGGATGGGTGGGTGGGGGGGAGGGGGAGAGGAAAATGTTCAGCTTTAAGCAAATGGCTCCTGCTGCTTTAATGGGCTGAGTAATTTGCTATCTGTGTGTATGTGGGGGGGGGGGTGGCATGGTCGCTGGGTGGTTGGGGTTGGGGGGGGGGCGGTAACTTACATGTGGATACCGTCCCTAGCGGCAAAACATGACACTACAATAGTCTCGGCGCAGAACAAAGCAAGCAGAGCTTTACATTCTTTTCTCAGCTGGAAGTTATTCATCAAGCAAATGTCTTCACACCCAACAGATATTGGCCTTCGAAAGTGACTTTAAAACCAGCAATTAAAACATTAAAGACCGCTCCATTTTTGGTGCGCTTTGCTGTTTCACTGTAAATCTGGTTTGAGCGAATTTGTTCAGCTTATTAGTACAATGTTAAGAGCTCACTTAGCGGTTCCGCATGGATGATCGTGTCATTAGCTTGCCTTTAAAGATCTATTTGCCAGGCGTCCGTTGTGAATGAATGCAATCGGGTACTCGATCTTGACAGATCATTTAATGGCCATGTATATTTGAGGAAATTCACACAAATCAAATGCGACCTTTGTAGCCGGGCCTTAAATGACCGTATCAGGAAAGGCCCTCTGCAGGTCATGAATGAAAGTGGTTGAAGATATGTTCTAGGGAGGTCAGCCCTAGCGCTAAGCTGTAAGATACATTATTTATGTACATCATACAAAGGTGGTCACATAACATATGGGGCATGTGACATGGGAGGAGCACGTGACCAGAACATTGGAATAAAGTCAGTCATTAACTAACTCTTGTCTTGTCCATACGTCATATACCACAGGAGAGTGGGTACATATAGGTTATAGGGAGTTCAGCTTAACCGGTAGGAGGGTAGCCACATACATGTTCTAGGGAGGGAACTTGAGGGTGCGTGATAATGAGTACAGATATAGTCTAGTTGTGAAGCTGAAGCGGCATGAATGTGGGTACAAGTAGGTTATATGGCGGTCAGACCTAGGGGCAGGAGACTGGGTACATATAGTCTCCAGGACGGTTAGTTCAACGGGAGAGTTGGTAGAGGTATGCCCTAGGGAGGGTAACTTAATCGGCATGTTGCTGAATAGAGATAAGAAGGGCAGCCCTAGGGGTAGTAGAGTGGGTACATATCGGTACCAAGGAAGGTGGGGGCAGAAAGGTTCTAGGGAGGTTAGCCCTAGGAGTAGGAAGTTCAAGAGGATGGGTCCAGATAATCTCTACGGAGGTCAGCACTAGAGGCAGTGATTGATATAAACGTAGGCCGCAGGGAGGTCAACTCAAGCGGCAGGGGGGTGGGGAGGTCCGAAGTAGGGGCATGATAATGTGTCCATATATGCCTGATGGAGGTGATCACAACCGGCAGGATAGAAGGGGCTTGTGAGGATATCCCTGCTGAGAGTTAGTCAGGAAAGTAATATGTGCATCCCGTGAGCAGCTCAGGTTGAAAGATTGTCGAATAAAATATGAAGTACAATAAAGTACCCAAAGTGCTGCACTGGAATGGAATGAGTAAGCCGATAACATTAATTCCTGTAACCAGACCTACATATCATCATCATCATGCTGTCGGTCGCGATGCAACAAAGACTGCTTTCATTACTTGACTGCCGCTCTCCATTTAATTTTTCATGAAAGCTGCCTGCAAAAGTGTTGAAGTGCTGCTGGCTTTTGCAAGTTACCAGTGGCACTCTCTCGGGGAGCAAATAGAGGTTTCACACCGGCAAGGACATGTCAAGACAGGCGCAAAACTATTTTTCCCTGCAGTGGCTGGTCGGGAGATGTTGGGAGTTCCATACATCAACCGCCCTTAATGCTGCCACAGTAACATGGTTTTCTGTTTAGGGTTTGCTCCCTTAGCCTTCGGTTCTGTCAAGGACCTGTACCACAAGGCAGTGGTTTAGAACTCTGCATATATACATGTACCTACATATATAAATGTACATATGTTATAGATAGATAGGTTCTATCTTATCGTTAGGCTGGTTCCTTCTGGTATGTATCAGACGCATCACAAAGAACTGACAGGGAAGAGAATGCATGCTTAATATTTAGCTCTCCCAATGGGGCCCTATATCTGGCATGTATGTCTTGAGAATATGTTGCTTTAGTACCATATTCACATATATATTTCCCCATCGCCACTTTATGACCAGCCATCCCATAGGGGCCCAGTAATGGGGTGGGGGTGGTGCTTGCTAGCCAGTTGCAGAGGCGGCCTGTCCACCCAGGGACGTCTTTAAGGGCCCTGTCACATTACGGCGTATGGCGGGAGCATATTGAAAACCTATGTATGCCGTGCTTGTGCCATCCTATGATGACCTTCGGTGAACTTTCGGGTGGGTTTGAGCGTATGGGGGACCTATGAGGAGCTTACGAGGAGCGTATGAGGAGCGTATGGGAGCGTGCTGTGACATTTTTTGACAGTATGGGCCATACACCCTCATAGGTCGAGTTTTTTTGAGCATGCACAAACAAATTTCGACGGACAGATTTATGAAAGCGTATGGCGGTGTATGCCTCATACGCTTCACATAAGCTGGCATCTGGCGGCATCTGGTGGCATATGAGTAGCGCATGAGTAGCGTATGAGTAGCGTATGAGTAGCGTATACGGCGTATGCCGACGTATATGACGTAAAGCGGCTACGCCGCCATACGCTCCCGCCATACGCCGTAATGTGACAGGGCCTTAAGCAGCCAGCCTGATGCCACCTGTTGCCGCAGAAGTTCAACATAGGTCAGCGTAGCCCTGCTGCTACTGTATGGTGTTGAAACTCATGTATGGAACGGTGCATATATATATATATTTTACCTCGGTAAACAGCCTCAGGCTAGCCTCAGGCTAGGGAGAGGTAAGCACGTCCGGTACCAGCAATTAGCATATACAACTCACGACTGGATAACGTGTCGTTGGGTTGCTCCGGCAAAATTAGTCTACATACAAGCAAATACGCAGTAAGTATAATAAAAACTGTGGTTAGCTTAATTATGATGCATTAGAGCATCAATATGGAAAGTTTAGACTTTCGTTGGTCCAATTTGGACGAGTTATTTGGTTATAAACAACCAAGGATAGAACACTCGAGTGGGTTTCGCGAAGGAACCAAACCGGTCATTAGCGGTTATGTCAACACCCGGGTCACCGTGTGACTATGGGTAGAGATGTGGGTTTCGCCCTATCTCATGTGGAAATTCTCTCGTACTCTAATAGAGAGTAATGTTGGAGATGCTCCTGGGTTTCTTTTATAGACTCCCCTAGACAAAACTTTTTCAGGCGTTTCTCCGAGTTTCGTAGCATTTTCTCCAACTTGTTGACGTAGTAGTCACAGGTGGGAGAAGTGTGCGGAACAGAGGGATGGGCGGGCCGATACACTGGTCCCGACCCCGCGTAAGGTTTGGGCTTGACCCACAACCCACGCACAAATTTAGCTTATTACGCCTGTGTTATAACGGTATAAACACGTTCTCTAACACCAATAGATGTCCAAATGAGTTTGAAACAACCATATTGTGACATATATATATACCGGGACTGACCAAAAATCTTTGTTTCAGCTCCCGATGGCCACGAAGCGGAGTAAGCGCGGTGCAGCAGCAGCCGAGGGGCGTGTTCCGAGTGGAGTGGACGAGGAGTACGACTCCTCACCTGTGTTGTCGGCAGGGCCGTCGACACAGCCCCGGGCGCATATCCTCTCCGACCCGGACGAGGACGCAGTGCCTGATGTGCCTGCGCCTCCAGATTGGGAGGCTCGCTTTGCAAGATTGGAAAGCCACATCTTGACTGCCAAATCGCCTGTGTCTCGGAAGCGGCGTAGGCCGAGTGTCCAAGAGGATTCATTTGAGGATTTCTTGGACACAGACTCGGCGGTGGAGCTTAAGGCTCCTCCTCCTCCTTCTCCTAAACGGAGGAAGAAGAAGAAACAGGTGATTTCTTCGGGTGATGAATTCACCAAGGAGCGGGCAGAGTCTGGTTTGCGCAAAAAGCGGAAGACTAAGTCCAAAAAGAAGAAGAGGAAGAGGAAATATTCTTCTTCTGAGTCGTCCACTGAGTCTACTTCTACGGAATCAGACTCAGACACCGTATATGAAGGGGTCTATGCGGACATTGGCACTAAAGTGGCTAAGAAGGTGGAGAAGCCAAAGGCTAAGCGGGTTAAAACCACTACGCTTATGCGCGAGACCGTGAATGGTCATTTTCGCACGTTCAAACCGGCGGAGGTTATCTCCAAGTTAGGAGATGAGTTAACAGGCATAAAGGGTGTTCCCAACTCCATCATTAAAGAAATGGATCGGGATGTCAATATGACGGATGACCGTAAGAAGTTTGAGGATGTGTTGCACACAGTGCATAAGGCAGTGTTGGCTACCCTAACAGCTATTGTTCCTGTGGCTAATAGGATGCAGAGTGAAAATAAGTTCTCGTCTTTGGCTAAGACAATGGACAAAGGCATTGCAGTACTAGCGGCGGCAGGTAATTACCTGTCGTTTCGAAGATATGAAAATGTCTTCAAGTCAGTTTGCACAGATGCTGGCAAAGAAGTGGCTCGCTCTAAGAAGGTTACCGATAATGAGGGGAAGGAGTTTACGCTCTATCTTGCTCCAGAGCCGATTAAAGGGAAACCTTTAGATAATACCAAGATGTTTGGCGGTCAACTACAATACCTCTATAAAGAGGTAGAGACTGCAGCCAAGAGTGGCAAAAACATGGATGGCAAGAAGAAACAGGAAGTTCCTCGTTTCAAAAAGTCACGAGGGGATTTTCGTCCACGACGGTTCACCAGAGGAACCAGACCGAGTTCAAACTTCGGTCAAGGGTTTCGGGGCCGGGGCGCTCGCCCAGGCTGGACCGACAACACCGCACGGCCAATAGGTCGAGGGTTCAACTCGTCGAGACCTTTCCCCAGGGGCGGGTCCAAGTAGAGGTCCAAACACAAACTTTACAAGTCCCTGCAGCCTCTAAAAACACACAAACTGTAAGCAACTTTGTGGCTGGTAATATTAGTAATCATATTTCTGAGTGGCACAAAATTACTAGTGACCAAGAAATTATAAAAATAGTTAGGGGTGTTCACATTCCCTTTACACAAATTCCTGTACAAAGTATAATACCTTTTCCATATAACATTCAACCAGTTGAACGAGACGCACTAACTAAACAGGTACATAAATTCTTTGAGAAAGGAATTATACAAAAAGTGACACACTGTTCAGGACAGTTTATTTCAAACATTTTCTCGAGACCGAAGCCTAATGGTGATGTTCGAATGATCCTGGATTTAACAATCCTTAATAAAAGGGTGGAATATCGACATTTTAAAATGTTCTCTCTAGATACGGCACGAGATCTGATTACACCAGATGCGTGGATGGCTAGTGTTGATTTACAGGATGCATATTATACGCTTCCCATAATGGAACAATACCGAAAATTTCTTCGATTTATTTGGGATAACCAACTCTATGAGTTTACCTGCATGCCGAATGGCTTAGCTTGTGCGCCACGTTTATTTACTAAATTGCTTAAACCTGTTTTCTCGGTAATGGCGAGGAAGGGTCACATAATGTTTCCATACATAGATGATTCTTTTATTATAGCATCAACACAAATTGGTTGTGTGAATGCAGTTTTGGATTTATGTGCATTACTCACTAAATTGGGGTTTTATGTACATCAACAAAAGTCAGTGTTTAAACCAACAAAACAACTCAAATGTTTAGGGTTTATTCTGGATACACAGTCCCTTACAGTGTCGATAACAGAACAAAAACTAATTAAGTTTATGACTACAGCGACTCAGCTTATTAAGTTATCAAAGCCAAAAATTAGACAGGTTGCTGTTCTTATTGGCATAATGACCTCATATGCACCTGCTGTGTTATATGGGAAGGCCCATATTAAGTCGCTAGAAATAGATAAAAATTTAGCGTTAACACAAACTAAAGGCAATTTTGAGCGAAAGATGTTTATTTCGCAAGAAGGGTTACAGGATATTGGATGGTGGATGCAACATATAGCAAGTTCACCAAATCCAATCCGCATGGCGGAACCTAATACAGTAATTACTACTGATGCTTCGTTAGAAGGTTGGGGAGCTCATCGAGATGGGGTCACAACAGGAGGTAGATGGCTTGATGATGAAAAATCAGACTATATTAATGCACTAGAATTGCGTGCTATTTATCTGGGCTTACGTAGTTTAGTAAAGATAAATAAATCACAGGTTAGAATACTAACTGATAATACTACTGCCATGGCATATATTCGTAACATGGGTGGAACCAAATCAAAGTCTTGCAATCAGTTATCTAAACTGATTTGGAACTGGGCACAGGCTCAACAAGTCTGGCTGACTGTAGCGCATATTCCAGGGTCACAAAATACACTTGCAGATTATAAAAGTAGAAATTTCCATGACCATTTAGAGTGGTCTCTCTCTACACCTTTGTTTAACTTCGTTTGTGAAAAATGGGGTACACCTGAAGTTGACTTATTTGCATCACGAAATAATAACAAGTTACCCTGTTATGTTTCTTGGCATCCTGAACCGGATGCTTGGAAAGTAGATGCGTTTGCTATTACCTGGGAAAATAATTATTTTTATATTTTCCCACCATTTAGCATTATCAGCCGAGTAGTGAGAAAAATCGGCTTGGAAGGGACACATGCGATACTGGTGGTGCCCGATTGGGACACGCAACCTTGGCTGCCAGCAGTTTCACAACTGGCAAAAGATCATATACGATTCCCAAGAAAACTCGGGAATCTGACGCACCACGGACCGCTAGTGGTTCACGGCGACGTGTCAACGACGCCCCTATTGGCATTCCTTTTCTAAGGAAGCAGCTACAGCAATTTGGATTGGACAGAATTACTGAGGATAGGATAGTATCGGATGCCTGGAGGCCAGGAACTGTCAAAATGTATACAACCTATTTAAAGAAATGGGGTGTACATTGTTTGTTAATGAAAGTTAAGCCAACAAATCCAAAGATTTCACAAGTAGCTCGGTTTCTTCGTTCTCTAGAGGATGAAGGACTTTCCTTTGGATCGATTAATGCGGCGAGGTGTGCGTTATCAATTATATTACCTAGAATTGATGGCGAAACAGTTGGAAAACATTATGTTATTTGTTATTTACTTCGTTCAATTTATCAAAGGAATCCTCCAAAACCAAAGTATAGTCGGTTTTGGGATGTTTCTATAGTATTTAAGTTGTTTCAGGCTTGGCCTCACAACTCGTGGTTAGATATAAAACAGTTAGGTTTTAAGGTCGCGGTCCTGTTATTGTTAGTAACCGGACACAGAGGACAGACGATTGTTGCTTTATCCTTAACTGGATTAGAAATAGACAAGCAACAAGCTACGTTTGATTTAGAAAAATTGCTTAAATCGAACACGTTAGGTGACCCTTTATCAACGGTTCACTTAGACTGTTTTCCGAATGATCGGAAATTATGTGTTGTGTCGGCCATACGGGCTTATATATACAAGACAAAGGATTTACGTGCATCACAACAACTATTAGTGAGCTTTATAAAGCCACATAAGGCGATTTCACGAGACACACTTGCCAGATGGACAATTACGGTGTTGAAATTGGCTGGAGTGGATACGAGTAAATACTCTTCCCACTCAACTAGAGGAGCCATGGTCTCCAAGGCACGGGTGCTTGGTATTTCTGTGAAAAGAATACTAGCGCATGCAGGCTGGAAGACGGCTAAGTCGTTTGCAAAACATTATAATAAACGACTAGAAAAGCCTACCGGCGTTGCAAAGCGTCTTCTCGCCAACTAACAAGAATAGGTGAGAACAAAAATTTAGAATGTTATAATAATAAGAAAGAATGATATTAAGGATAAAAATGAATTATGTAAAGGTCTCCCTAGCCTGAGGCTAGCCTGAGGCTGTTTACCGAGGTAAAATAGTATAGTTATACGAGTCTTACCTTGGTACAGATGATGGATAACTGTTGTTTTACCGAGGTATAAGCCTCGGATAGATGTGGGCTAGGGCCCTCCCGCCACACCCTGCCACATCTATTCCGTTGGTGTACCTTTTCGGTAAAGTAATAGTATCCATTGTTTGAAAGTCATTTTTATCCTCAATAAGTAGGTTAAGATTGCTGGTACCGGACGTGCTTACCTCTCCCTAGCCCACATCTATCCGAGGCTTATACCTCGGTAAAACAACAGTTATCCATCATCTGTACCAAGGTAAGACTCGTATAACTATACTATATATATATATATAATCTCTTTATACTAGAAGTATGATTGTATATATGTATTAGTGTTTTATATGAAAATCCAATATTTACAATTGTACGTAAAATACACTAACATCCTTTATATTATGCCCGTCTGCTATGAACATACCTACACAATAAGGGTTTAAATGTGTTCTGCATAGAACTGAATTATTGGTATTACCAATGTCGGTTTGCTAACGCCGAATATACACATATGTGTGATATATCGACATATATTAATATAATAATAGACATTGGCCCACAATTCTGGTACCGACGAAATCAGATGGAAAACAGACAATTCTACGGCTTTACCAGTAGATTAGGTAAACGGTGCTGTAGTCTGTACCACTGGGTATATGTAAATACACCTATGTCTCTCCATATATATATACCTATAAATATATACGTCCTCAGATAAATCACCCTGCTTAAGAATGGCCCACATCCCGACCCAATAGACACGCCTATACATCATTCCCACGGTGCACCAGCGCTCTCCCTCACCCCCACCCATTTCCGGTCATGTTCTTTTATGTGTTACCAACACTGAACCACCTAAAGAGAACTCCCCCAAAATAGCATTTTGATATAATTGAAACACCTCACTGATAAAGAAACACTTGATGCGATCTGCTTGGGCCAGGTTGTGATAACTGATGGCAGAAATAACGGCCAATTAACGACAGAGATCATGACGGGTAGTTAGATATGTCATATCCGCATGCCTAGCTGTCACCAGGACGTAAGACAACCAAGCACATGTGCATGTCCAGAGCAGCTTAAGTTGAAGGCTTATTGAATAAACAATAAGACAATGATCATATATAAAACATATGATCTTACCTTTAAACAATAAGTTCATATATTAATGCCATACATCTAAGCATAGAACCAGTTAATAACCAAATTTGTATATATAACTAACAGCATGCTGACAACCGAGCAGATGCTTAAATACATATCATATACCTGTTATACATGATATCTTATGTCACATCTCCATATATGTCATTTGCATCATGCTCATCCTCATGCTCATTTAATTTGTTGTGAGGTGTATGCTCCTTCAGCATATGTGTACTGAGGGGCCAGCTCCATTAATAAACTCACACCCTCCACCTCCGTCTCACTCGTTGTCTGGCCCCGCGAGCAATGGTGGGTATAGTGATTGCATTAGGAAACATAGATAATCTAATCACGAGTTATTACACTTGCTGGGGAATGGCAGAAATATTAGCTCTAAAGGTATAATGTCCACATGTGTTTGCAAATATGCCCCTCAATCCCAATGTTGCAATTGTAGAAGAAGAAGATGTATACTGCATATCATGGATAAGTCTGAATAGACTTGTTTTCACCATTAGACAGTTTGTCGATAGAAAGCCCGAGCCTACAAATTTACCGACCCAAGGGATTTGTAACCTCCCACACCACATAGACATGGTATGAGAGCAACCGGTCTTTGATGATGCTGTAAGTAAACCCTATTCGATGCGATAGACCAACACTTAACAGCAATGCCCAAATGAGTAACCGGAAGGAATGGTCGGATGAGTGGACCATCTGGCTTCCATTTCCGTAGGTCATCAGATTTGATACCCGAGGTTAGAACCCAGGCAGCGTCAAACCAAATGACTGACAATGTGATACTTGTCACTAGGTAAGCTGGCATTTGGGATAACTAGGATGGGGTGAGGAGCAATGTAATGAGGAAGGCCAATTGTTTGTGATTGCCTTTTCCCCTGCTTAATCTACTAATCTATGCACACTCAAATATTAAAGGTCCACATGACACAGTGAAAGCCCGATTTACCGCGCCCCGATTTAAAGCAAATTCGGGCATAACACGATTATTCATTGGACCCAGAATTCTTTAGTCCAAAAGTATTTCAAAGGGAATTCAAAGGGAATTCATAAATAACGTAAAGTTAACACAAAGGTAATTCAAGGGTAATGCAATCAACTGAACCCAAATATAACCTGAACCCGCTGATTTCAGTTACATGTTATGGGCTCCAACGATCGCGTTATAAGAGGGTTTCGCTGGACTATCAACAAGGAAATGAATAGGAAACTGCACACCACTCACCTCGCACACAGCTGTAGTCTGTCTCCAGGAAGGTCTTGAGCTCCTTGAAGCACGGCTGGGTGTTGTCCAGGTCCGAGTTCGGGACGCCGATCTCACACGACCGCTTTCCGGAGCACCATTTGTCCGCTAGGTGGAGCACCGACGTCGAACACCCGATGTAGCCCAGGTCGGCCTCTACACACCTACCCAGGTGCATGCGGCCGTAGTGTGCAGCCTCCATCACCACCACCTCGTTCTTCCAGCAGGTCGCCTTGAAGGTCTCCGACTGGCAGTACTCGCGGGCACCTGGTGGAATGGAGGGTGTAATAAGATTATGTATAGATCAAAGATTCACCCTGTACTAGTAGTACACGGGTGAACGACAATGTAGTGTAAATACGGGTGAAAATAGCTTTCGTATGGGACAGGAACTAGAAAATGTGGTTCCAGGATCAAATGGCTACATATATTGGCACAGAGTTGGTGAAATGGGAGAGAATGCAAAAAGACAAGATGGCGGTCATAGAACGCCGTCGATTCCACCTTTAAATTCTATTAAATTATATGTTTTATTATATTTTTCAACTCAAAGGTAGCAGGGAAATATGAAGACATATACAAATAATAATTGTTGCTTCTTAGATTGTGAAATTAGGCTCTCATTTAATTTCCCCGCTTTTTCGACAGCTTTTATATAGGGCTGGTATTCACCTGTCTACCGCGAGTACAGGGTGAATCCTTTATCTAGGTTAGGTAGGGCTATGAACGGTTATTAATGGGTATGCAGGGTTATGAATGGTTATGCAGGGGTATGTGTGGTTATGAATGGTTAGTAATGGTTATGAATTGTTATGCAGGTTTATGTAGTAACTCAGGGTTATATATGTTAATAAAGGGATATTGAATGTTAAACAGGGTTATGCATAGGTATTAAGGGGTATACATGGCTATGCAGAAGTAGGCAATGGTATGTACCCATGAATATGCAGGGATATACAGGTTATGCCGGGTCACATAGGGTTATGCAGCGATGTGCTGGGGTATACAGGGTTATACAGAGTTACATAGTTATGCAGGTTTATGCAGGGTTACATAGGTTTATGCAGGGATATAGGAGGAGGTTACATAGGGTTACACACGGCCACACGTGGTTACGCAGATGTTATGCAGGCAACTGTAGGTTTATGTGAGCCTATGAGTAGTTACACAGGGTAATCTAGAGGTATGAGGGGTTATGTAGTGTGATAGGTTATGCATGGTTATCTATGGGTATGCAGGGTATGGCGGGTTATGGTGTGTTGTGGTGAATTTATCCATGTTTATGCAGATGTATGCAGGGTTGTGCAGGATTATACATGATTACTTAGCGTCGTAGAGGGTTACACATGGTTGTGCAAGGTTATGTGGGACTATGCAATGTTATGCAGGGCTACTTAACATATATTTTAACGAAGGTCCGAGTGCAATGTGTAAGCCTATCCCTGGCAATGATTAAACGCCTAGAAACCAATAAAGCCACCCCCCCCCCCTCATTTCCCACAGTATTAGGTCGTGTCACTGCCACCAGAGGGCAGGTTGTTGCTGGAATACGCCCATTCCATTGCAGATATATCATGAAACAGTGAGGAAGACAGGCAATACCTCGTAAATTGAAATCGAACTGGGCTAGTTGGAGATGAGTCTGCCTGTCTTTGTTGTTGTGTGAACAACTACTGATGACATCTACGTCTATAAATTGACCTAGGTCTCTGAAGAGTTCAGTCAATCTAACACTGATGATGTTGGTTGGTTGCTGGAGGTTATGATCCTAGCAACATCGCAGGTCGTATCAGGATGAGTACCGACTTGTGACAGTGTGCAGTCAAGCCGAATTTATAGTTCAGTCCCACTGGGAAACCATGCTGCCACACACCATGGCCCAATATCGCACTCAGTCACATTATCTTGACACTGAGCTAATCAGTCCTTACCCCATCGAATTACTGCCGAGCACCAACCTAGAAAGTGACAAGTATGTATTTGGTAAGTAATTGATTTGAGTCGATTGGGAATCGAACTCCCGATCTTCCACACTCGAGGCCTGCGCTCTACCGATTAGGTCACCACGTCTGGTAACACCAATGAGAATCCACAGCGGAAACGCGCCAGCCCTAAAGTACAAGATTTGGCATACGTTCTGAAATGGAGGAACCTTGGTGTGGGAAAGCACATGTGCCGCGCCTAGTGGTCTCCATGCTTGGCTCCCACACACAGGTAGAGAGTGTGTGGCCACCTCATTACCTGTCAATAAACAGGTGTCAATAAACGCATATGCCCTCTCGTTTATGGCAGTGCGTTTGAGGTCGAAGGTGATGCAGGAATGTCGCGAATGGAATGATGGTTGTTGTGAGATGGGGATGGTGAGGGTGAGGGTTGGCCCTGGGGATGGTATCCATGTATAGGGAAGGTCTTGGTGATTACCTGAATCTATGAGGGGCAGTGGCTTTAATCTTGCATGTGTGTACGAGTGGGACTATGGGTGGTAGGAAGGCTGCGTGCCACGTGGACAGCTAACACATATATGGATGGGACGGATTGGGGTGGGGGTGGGTGTGGGGGTATGGGATGGGTGACTCCTACTGAGATTGCGCACCTTCACGCGGCTAGTGTGGCATTTACTACGGCAACATACCAAGATGAGGCAGGAAAGAATATGTTTGTCATGGGAGTTCTGTTGTGGCAAATGAGGCATATTGGCCCCCAGCGCTGGATTAGAACCCGCATTTCTGCCATTAAGGCACTAGTGACTTTACCGTACTCTATTTCACTACACTTAATCTGATGGAATTGGAAGTAAAATAGTTACAATCACGCACATTTACATTACCCGGACCGGTCACATTAATACACATCTCGCAAGAGCACGGCCAATGCATACAATCATTTTTCTATGTCAAGAAGTGTCAAACATTTTCGTGCAGGGGGCAACGTTTGACATATACATACCATACACATAGCATCTGGCCAACGTATGACCAATGTATGGGTAACATGCTTCCAAGCAAAAAATACTTGAATTATGCTCACGGTATGTTTGCAGAATGCCAGTGAATGTTATATACATTATTAAATTGCCAGAACTACGCCTCATACTTTACATATGTCAAAACATGCTGGAGAAATGCTGAATGTATGTTAGACATATGTTAGACATATGGTATTCATATGTTGTCAGTACGCAGACTGTTTGTTCCCACTGCCTTTAATGTAGGATAACATATAACGTAGTGCAATGTAGTGAACAACGATTGGCTAACATACGTCTAATGTATGCCAAACATATACATAATGTATGGCCAACATAACATCCACACATTGTTGAATGTTGTTGTACATCAAAAGTTGTGTGCATGCACAAAACGTTGCCGACCTCCTGATGCGTGACGCCGTATCTCAATGAATGTTGACATACATTGACGCACGCATAACACATAACACATAGCAAAGTGTCCTGACAAAAATCACATAGGTCAGTGTACATTAGCGTGATGCATCATAATGTGACAGCCCCTTTACTCAGACATGGGCCATGGGTGCAGTTTCCTCGCTACAGCATTGAGGGTGTCTGGGGTGGGTTTGTTTTAATGAAGACAAACATGGTGCCTAGAGCAGGACTCTAAAACCGATAATGCGTCTAGGTTGGGGACAGTGTCCTAACCATGTGCCTATCTAGCTTGTTTGCGTCAATCAATCTACCCATGCCTAACTGTGTATTTGGCATTTAAACGGGCCCTCTAACAGTGAGAAAAGTGTGCCTGAGTGTCCGGCTCTACCCCCGCACATCACACATGACTTAATAGCATCAGCCCATACTACTCTCTGCTGGTCCTTGAATTTCTATAATTTTGAATTGGTGCCATTTTCTCAGATAGTTGCATTAAACTGCCAAATATAATCTGCTTTTATTTTATTTTAAGTAAATTAGCACACATACTACCTTGAATTATATTTGAACATACGACATAGTAATGCTAGGTACACACCTACCGTTTTTCCGAACACACCTACCATATTTGATCTAAAATTGCCCAAAAGTCTTGAGGTGTGCACTCCCCTAGCACACCTACCGATTGCGATTCGTGACTTAAAACTCAATTTTAGGGCTAAAAGTGCTTCCTTATGATTGCGATTCGAAAAATGAATCGGCCCGTTTTCAGTTGTAAGAGGGTCGGGTCGGGTCGCGAGTTTTAGTGTGTGAGTCGTAAATGGTAGGTGTGTACCTAGCATAAGTGATTCCGGCATGCACACAGAAATGCTAGACACCACATAGCTTCCCAGATAACATGTTCTATTAAGTTGGCATTGCGTATCCTAAGATGCATCAGGATATATTTAATAAGGGCACCAGTAAACAGAACCACATCTAGATAATCGCTCCTGATTTTACAACGTTATACTTTCATCGGACTATGCAGCTTTAATAATTGACTTAAATAGGAAGAAGAATTGCCAAGCTTGTAAACGGATCAATCGCTACCAAATATTGCTAAGTTTAACATCCATATTCTGCTACATCAGCCAGCGAAAGGGATGAGTGGAATTACCCAAAAAACATTATATATTGGAAATGGTTTTCACAATCAAATTCCTTCAAAAGGACTGTATGTTTCTTCTCGCACACGCCATTGCTAGATAGGTTTAGTGACGGAGGCATTGGGTGTGTCTTTGGAACAATAAAAGAACATAGCTCATTTCTTGCTGAGTAATCATATTATGTCTGAACCTTACAAGTTGCCCCGTCCTCTCTCCATCCATGATAAATCAGGAAATATATTTAACTCATCCAGCAAAGATTCTTAACGAATATAGGTATGCAAGGTGCAGATATCCATATTTGATAGTTTATTGTATATATGTATATAGTTGTCTTGGTTGTTGTTGTTTCTTGGGGTTTTACATCCTGGCAACATATCATCTCATATCATCCCAGGTACCAACTTATGACAGTGCACACTCAAGGTAAATGTATAGTGTTGCCCCGCGGGGATACCAGGCTACCAATATCATGACCCCCATCTCGCACTCAGTCACATTGTTCTGATACTGACCTATCGAATCCTCGCCATGTTCTTGTAATGCCAAGCGCCAGGCTAGGTTACGACAAGGATAATGTGTGTAAGTCATTGGCTTTCAAAATGACAACCAGCAGCATACGAAGCCTACGCTCTTAGTGAATCGACTGCGATGTCCGGGCTCATCTCGGTCGGAACAGTAAACGAACAAAGAAGCCACACGAGGACTTCCCAGGGAATGACCTTCGTAAATGTTCCGAGCATTCCTATCAGCCCATGTGAACTAGCAGTAAGGGCACTACTGTTCCTTCATGTGACCTTGTGGCTCTGAAGGACACTGCCCATAGCTTCCCTTGTCTGTGTGCATGTTATTTGCAGGCTATTCGCAGACTTGCTGTGCAGACGATATTCTAGATACTGCTAGCATTACCGCCCTTGGGTCATTTGTGCTGACTTACTCGCCGTCTGCTCGGGAGGAATTGTCGTCCGCTGCTGAAGAAAGTCTAGCAAATTATTTAATGTGGCTTGTCTTCATTATTAAATCACTCGGGTATATATTTTCCTCGTAAAGTGTTTACCCATAAATAACGTATCAGTGTGTATGAGTATAGGGTAATTTGTTAGTGATCCGAGGGAGTAAGATAATGAGTTGAGATTGGACGAGTATTATGTTCTAATTGAACCTCAAATTACAATGACGTCCCGAATAAGATATTTGCATTATCCCATATTATGCCCATATATGATTACTACCTATACCTGATGTAATAATACTTATGATTGGTGATGTAAATAAATAAAAGCCCACATTAACCGAACCCATGATAACAGTACAATTCACACAGACACCCACTGCCCAGTCAATAAAACTACACTTGACCCTGATGGTTAACCCACTAGCTCCATTCTAATTGATTACCATACACCATATGTCTATCTAATATAGCTATGTGACGCGCATGGGTCGAATAATAGTGCCAAGGAGGTGAAACAACAAAGTTATTGTACTTGTTATTTACTCAGATTGAACCACTAAATTCAAAATTACATCTGAAATAGTTGTTTGCGGTCATATGATCCAAATATGGCGAGTTACACGGTCATGTATATTTCCCTGTAGATATAAATGTGATATCATGAATTTACTTAACGATACACCAAGTTTGAGGCTGTAAATATGAGTTTGAAAATAACCAGACGTTTATTTCTATTAAAAACAAGTCCATACTTCAAGTAAATGAGCAATACTTGGATAAGTATTGGGCAAGTCAGCGACAGGGCCTTCCTTAATCTAGCACAGTGACCGCAGTGTCATGAATGTGTGAAAGACCGACATTGGTCTAATGTAAGCAGAGTAGCAGACATATAATGTGATCAGTAATGGATACGAGAGGACAACAATACAATTGAATACAAGTAGGTAAAATAAGGCGAATAAAACGTATGTGTAATGTCAGCGCTCAAACCTCAACCAGTAGGGGTGGGAGTTGCGAGAGCGAACTGGATGGCTTGAGCTCCGACCAACAAATGAGCGTGAGGCGAGTACAGCTACCACCGGGTTGCCCGATCCCGGTGTCTTGTTAGCAAATTAATCATGTTAGCTGGGCCGACATTGGGTTCATAAAATTGAGCAAAAACACATAATGTATGCCTAATCGGAGACAGAATGGTAATCTCCCTTTGTGTTGATAATGGTTACTGGTTGCAGAACTGCAACATTATAGAGTGGCTCCGATCTTTGCTTGAAGATTAATCTTCAATAGGAATGGTTGTAGAGGCTGGGGACATCTTTACAATTGTGTAAAGGCGAAGTGTTGGGGCAGCCACGAATCTCTTCGGTCTGGTGATAGTTGAGCAGTGGTATCCAGCAGACAGCAGCAAGGGTTTCCAGGAAGGGCAGGTAAAGATGGGTGCAGCAGTGGTTCCAGCAATGAGAACAAAGCGAGAGAAATGTAAAGGTACAGGGCCCCACCCAAGCACACAACTCCCCTGGTAAGGTTGAGGAGTATGCCTGGGAGAAGAAAAAAAAAGGGTAGAGTCTAGGAAAGAGAAATGAGGAGAATTGAGTCAAAGGACCGTGTCTATTTGCTCTACGGTGACCAGCCGGCGAGCGAAATACAAGGACAGAGTAGAGTAGAAAGTGAAATGCCGGTAGGCTCCCCCTCCTGCAACTCTTTTCAGACATATCAAGGAGGAGCAAAGCCAGTGGAGAGGAGATAGAGAGAGGTGTGGACGAAGTGCGATCCGGATAGCAAGTGTCTGGTGCAGGGTGTGTAGGGCATCGGATTTCTAACTAAGGAACATTGACTCCACACCCTTCATTGTTGCCATATCTCAGGAAATTCCCGAGAGACTCAGGGAAATTGAAGGTTCTTTTCAGGCACCTCACGAATCAATCTATCTTCCCCAAAATGCCACAAATTTCAATGTGCCTTGCACTTTAATATCGTTGATATAATTGGCATTGTTATGCCAGTCTGAGGCATGTATTATGATGAACTAAAGATGGTTTTATTTACTATTTTTGCCTTTTCTTTTCTAATTCATATCCTGTAGTACGGTGTACTGTTGATTAAATAATAGTAACCATCATGTCATATATATATATATATATATTTTACCTCGGTAAACAGCCTCAGGCTAGCCTCAGGCTAGGGAGAGGTAAGCACGTCCGGTACCAGCAATTAGCATATACAACTCACGACTGGATAACGTGTCGTTGGGTTGCTCCGGCAAAATTAGTCTACATACAAGCAAATACGCAGTAAGTATAATAAAAACTGTGGTTAGCTTAATTATGATGCATTAGAGCATCAATATGGAAAGTTTAGACTTTCGTTGGTCCAATTTGGACGAGTTATTTGGTTATAAACAACCAAGGATAGAACACTCGAGTGGGTTTCTCGAAGGAACCAAACCGGTCATTAGCGGTTATGTCAACACCCGGGTCACCGTGTGACTATGGGTAGAGATGTGGGTTTCGCCCTATCTCATGTGGAAATTCTCTCGTACTCTAATAGAGAGTAATGTTGGAGATGCTCCTGGGTTTCTTTTATAGACTCCCCTAGACAAAACTTTTTCAGGCGTTTCTCCGAGTTTCGTAGCATTTTCTCCAACTTGTTGACGTAGTAGTCACAGGTGGGAGAAGTGTGCGGAACAGAGGGATGGGCGGGCCGATACACTGGTCCCGACCCCGCGTAAGGTTTGGGCTTGACCCACAACCCACGCACAAATTTAGCTTATTACGCCTGTGTTATAACGGTATAAACACGTTCTTTAACACCAATAGATGTCCAAATGAGTTTGAAACAACCATATTGTGACATATATATATACCGGGACTGACCAAAAATGTTTGTTTCAGTTCCCGATGGCCACGAAGCGGAGTAAGCGCGGTGCAGCAGCAGCCGAGGGGCGTGTTCCGAGTGGAGTGGACGAGGAGTACGACTCCTCACCTGTGTTGTCGGCAGGGCCGTCGACACAGCCCCGGGCGCATATCCTCTCCGACCCGGACGAGGACGCAGTGCCTGATGTGCCTGCGCCTCCAGATTGGGAGGCTCGCTTTGCAAGATTGGAAAGCCACATCTTGACTGCCAAATCGCCTGTGTCTCGGAAGCGGCGTAGGCCGAGTGTCCAAGAGGATTCATTTGAGGATTTCTTGGACACAGACTCGGCGGTGGAGCTTAAGGCTCCTCCTCCTCCTTCTCCTAAACGGAGGAAGAAGAAGAAACAGGTGATTTCTTCGGGTGATGAATTCACCAAGGAGCGGGCAGAGACTGGTTTGCGCAAAAAGCGGAAGACTAAGTCCAAAAAGAAGAAGAGGAAGAGGAAATATTCTTCTTCTGAGTCGTCCACTGAGTCTACTTCTACGGAATCAGACTCAGACACCATATATGAAGGGGTCTATGCGGACATTGGCACTAAAGTGGCTAAGAAGGTGGAGAAGCCAAAGGCTAAGCGGGTTAAAACCACTACGCTTATGCGCGAGACCGTGAATGGTCATTTTCGCACGTTCAAACCGGCGGAGGTTATCTCCAAGTTAGGAGATGAGTTAACAGGCATAAAGGGTGTTCCCAACTCCATCATTAAAGAAATGGATCGGGATGTCAATATGACGGATGACCGTAAGAAGTTTGAGGATGTGTTGCACACAGTGCATAAGGCAGTGTTGGCTACCCTAACAGCTATTGTTCCTGTGGCTAATAGGATGCAGAGTGAAAATAAGTTCTCGTCTTTGGCATTGCAGTACTAGCGGCGGCAGGTAATTACCTGTCGTTTCGAAGATATGAAAATGTCTTCAAGTCAGTTTGCACAGATGCTGGCAAAGAAGTGGCTCGCTCTAAGAAGGTTACCGATAATGAGGGGAAGGAGTTTACGCTAACACCAAGATGTTTGGCGGTCAACTACAATACCTCTATAAAGAGGTAGAGACTGCAGCCAAGAGTGGCAAAAACATGGATGGCAAGAAGAAACAGGAAGTTCCTCGTTTCAAAAAGTCACGAGGGGATTTTCGTCCACGACGGTTCACCAGAGGAACCAGACCGAGTTCAAACTTTGGTCAAGGGTTTCGGGGCCGGGGCGCTCGCCCAGGCTGGACCGACAACACCGCACGGCCAATAGGTCGAGGGTTCAACTCGTCGAGACCTTTCCCCAGGGGCGGGTCCAAGTAGAGGTCCAAACACAAACTTTACAAGTCCCTGCAGCCTCTAAAAACACACAAACTGTAAGCAACTTTGTGGCTGGTAATATTAGTAATCATATTTCTGAGTGGCACAAAATTACTAGTGACCAAGAAATTATAGAAATAGTTAGGGGTGTTCAAATTCCCTTTACACAAATTCCTGTACAAAGTATAATACCTTTTCCATATAACATTCAACCAGTTGAACGAGACGCACTAACTAAACAGGTACATAAATTCTTTGAGAAAGGAATTATACAAAAAGTGACACACTGTTCAGGACAGTTTATTTCAAACATTTTCTCGAGACCGAAGCCTAATGGTGATGTTCGAATGATCCTGGATTTAACAATCCTTAATAAAAGGGTGGAATATCGACATTTTAAAATGTTCTCTCTAGATACGGCACGAGATCTGATTACACCAGATGCGTGGATGGCTAGTGTTGATTTACAGGATGCATATTATACGCTTCCCATAATGGAACAATACCGAAAATTTCTTCGATTTATTTGGGATAACCAACTCTATGAGTTTACCTGCATGCCGAATGGCTTAGCTTGTGCGCCACGTTTATTTACTAAATTGCTTAAACCTGTTTTCTCGGTAATGGCGAGGAAGGGTCACATAATGTTTCCATACATAGATGATTCTTTTATTATAGCATCAACACAAATTGGTTGTGTGAATGCAGTTTTGGATTTATGTGCATTACTCACTAAATTGGGGTTTTATGTACATCAACAAAAGTCAGTGTTTAAACCAACAAAACAACTCAAATGTTTAGGGTTTATTCTGGATACACAGTCCCTTACAGTGTCGATAACAGAACAAAAACTAATTAAGTTTATGACTACAGCGACTCAGCTTATTAAGTTATCAAAGCCAAAAATTAGACAGGTTGCTGTTCTTATTGGCATAATGACCTCATATGCACCTGCTGTGTTATATGGGAAGGCCCATATTAAGTCGCTAGAAATAGATAAAAATTTAGCGTTAACACGAACTAAAGGCAATTTTGAGCGAAAGATGTTTATTTCGCAAGAAGGGTTACAGGATATTGGATGGTGGATGCAACATATAGCAAGTTCACCAAATCCAATCCGCATGGCGGAACCTAATACAGTAATTACTACTGATGCTTCGTTAGAAGGTTGGGGAGCTCATCGAGATGGGGTCACAACAGGAGGTAGATGGCTTGATGATGAAAAATCAGACCATATTAATGCACTAGAATTGCGTGCTATTTATCTGGGCTTACGTAGTTTAGTAAAGATAAATAAATCACAGGTTAGAATACTAACTGATAATACTACTGCCATGGCATATATTCGTAACATGGGTGGAACCAAATCAAAGTCTTGCAATCAGTTATCTAAACTGATTTGGAACTGGGCACAGGCTCAACAAGTCTGGCTGACTGTAGCGCATATTCCAGGGTCACAAAATACACTTGCAGATTATAAAAGTAGAAATTTCCATGACCATTTAGAGTGGTCTCTCTCTACACATTTGTTTAACTTCGTTTGTGAAAAATGGGGTACACCTGAAGTTGACTTATTTGCATCACGAAATAATAACAAGTTACCCTGTTATGTTTCTTGGCATCCTGAACCGGATGCTTGGAAAGTAGATGCGTTTGCTATTACCTGGGAAAATAATTATTTTTATATTTTCCCACCATTTAGCATTATCAGCCGAGTAGTGAGAAAAATCGGCTTGGAAGGGACACATGCGATACTGGTGGTGCCCGATTGGGACACGCAACCTTGGCTGCCAGCAGTTTCACAACTGGCAAAAGATCGTATACGATTCCCAAGAAAACTCGGGAATCTGACGCACCACGGACCGCTAGTGGTTCACGGCGACGTGTCAACGACGCCCCTATTGGCATTCCTTTTCTAAGGAAGCAGCTACAGCAATTTGGATTGGACAGAATTACTGAGGATAGGATAGTATCGGATGCCTGGAGGCCAGGAACTGTCAAAATGTATACAACCTATTTAAAGAAATGGGGTGTACATTGTTTGTTAATGAAAGTTAAGCCAACAAATCCAAAGATTTCACAAGTAGCTCGGTTTCTTCGTTCTCTAGAGGATGAAGGACTTTCCTTTGGATCGATTAATGCGGCGAGGTGTGCGTTATCAATTATATTACCTAGAATTGATGGCGAAACAGTTGGAAAACATCATGTTATTTGTTATTTACTTCGTTCAATTTATCAAAGGAATCCTCCAAAACCAAAGTATAGTCGGTTTTGGGATGTTTCTATAGTATTTAAGTTGTTTCAGGCTTGGCCTCACAACTCGTGGTTAGATATAAAACAGTTAGGTTTTAAGGTCGCGGTCCTGTTATTGTTAGTAACCGGACACAGAGGACAGACGATTGTTGCTTTATCCTTAACTGGATTAGAAATAGACAAGGAACAAGCTACGTTTGATTTAGAAAAATTGCTTAAATCGAACACGTTAGGTGACCCTTTATCAACGGTTCACTTAGACTGTTTTCCGAATGATCGGAAATTATGTGTTGTGTCGGCCATACGGGCTTATATATACAAGACAAAGGATTTACGTGCATCACAACAACTATTAGTGAGCTTTATAAAGCCACATAAGGCGATTTCACGAGACACACTTGCCAGATGGACAATTACGGTGTTGAAATTGGCTGGAGTGGATACGAGTAAATACTCTTCCCACTCAACTAGAGGAGCCATGGTCTCCAAGGCACGGGTGCTTGGTATTTCTGTGAAAAGAATACTAGCGCATGCAGGCTGGAAGACGGCTAAGTCGTTTGCAAAACATTATAATAAACGACTAGAAAAGCCTACCGGCGTTGCAAAGCGTCTTCTCGCCAACTAACAAGAATAGGTGAGAACAAAAATTTAGAATGTTATAATAATAAGAAAGAATGATATTAAGGATAAAAATGAATTATGTAAAGGTCTCCCTAGCCTGAGGCTAGCCTGAGGCTGTTTACCGAGGTAAAATAGTATAGTTATACGAGTCTTACCTTGGTACAGATGATGGATAACTGTTGTTTTACCGAGGTATAAGCCTCGGATAGATGTGGGCTAGGGCCCTCCCGCCACACCCTGCCACATCTATTCCGTTGGTGTACCTTTTCGGTAAAGTAATAGTATCCATTGTTTGAAAGTCATTTTTATCCTCAATAAGTAGGTTAAGATTGCTGGTACCGGACGTGCTTACCTCTCCCTAGCCCACATCTATCCGAGGCTTATACCTCGGTAAAACAACAGTTATCCATCATCTGTACCAAGGTAAGACTCGTATAACTATACTATGCATATATATATATATATATGTATATATATATATGTTAAATATCAGCCTATCATTCTTTGGAAATGCACTAACATTTCCCTTTTTAAAGCCATTTAAATAAGGTTTTCTGGATGAGGGGCATCTCTCGCTACCCTTGTGGCTTCTTCCACTCGGGTTCCTTGGCTGCAACACAAAACCTCAATGGTGCTCAGTACCTCCAGGTTGGGATCACTGGGTTCTTGTGTAGCGTGAGAAGACTCACATTACCGAGTAGGCCACCACGCCTGGTTCATAGAGCGCAGGCCGTCAAGGCAAACCACTGATTTTGAAATTGATAATTGTCACTTCCTAGCATGGTGCTTGGCATGAATAGGATATGACAAGGGCTGGTTGGCTCAGTGTCAGGATAATGTGAGTTAGTGGGTTATTGGATCATTGTTCTGGCATCCTGATTTCCCAGTGAGGCAGCAGTATACATTTCCGTTGATTGTGCACTGTCACAAGTTGGTACCTGTCCTAATATGAGCTTATGAAAAATTTGCGATAAAACACATTGGTGGGGAATGTGAACTGGTCTTTTAGGGATTACAAATGGTATATAAAGGTAAATGATGTATAGGGCCAGGGGCATTAATGTAATTATATGGTGCTGGTGATCCTTTATTTATATTAAATAGTCATTGTGTATTCTATAGTTAGTGTGAGAGGGGCACTAATGTTAGTTTGGAAGGAGCTCAAGAGCTCTGCTCACAATCCCCTCCCCCCCCCCCAACTGTTAGTCACGGATCACCACACACAGAGACACAACAGGGCAGGTGAGGCCAAAGCGGTCAAGGCATCGTGGTGGTGGGTAGATCACAGTTGTCATGGTGATATTAGAATACTTACTGTTGATTGGTGGACCTAGAAATGCTTACTGTTCATTGGAGGGCATGGTCAGCTGATATGCCATGTCAGGTCCAGAAACCACTATATAATAATAAACCTGAGGGTGCAAGCTCTCACTTACTTTACTTTCACTCTATACTGTGCCTTGCTTATCCTTGCCTCTACTGATTTCCTATTAGCCTACCTACACAAGTACATCTGCCAGTCGACGACTTTACACTTATATGTTGCCAGGACGTAAAACTCCAACAAACAATCAAAACTCATATCATGTTGTACCCACTCCATCGTCTTACGAATATGAGGTATTGTTGATTATCAAAAGGTTGACCTTCATAACTGTGCCTTTTCACCAAACCAATAAGAAGGATGTGGGTACATTAAGAGGTTTGTCAAATGTCTCGCTAATGGCCGGTACACACCTACCGTTTGTGCGCGCACACCTCCCGTTTACGATCGAAAACTGCCCGTTTCGCGCACACAAATCGCTAGGTGTGCGCCCCCCGCGCACACCTAGCGATTGCGATTCGTGCATAAAGCTAAGTTTTTAGTGCTAATAGCGGCCGTTTACGATTGCGATTCGCGATTCGAAAAACGAATCGGCCCGTTTTCAGTTTTAAGCGGGTCGGGTCGAGTCGCGAGTTTTAGTGCGCAAATCGTAAACGGTAGGTGTGTACCCGCCATAACATATCTATCTGGATTCACCACTGTGGGCAGGAGGTTGGAGGTTGTGTCCAGTGAGGTCTAGATATATAACTACCCGAGTAAAACTCCAAAAACCAATGAAACACCAATCAGTCTTCACCATGTCTCTGTCGAAATTATCCTCAAATAATACATCGTTTGTGTTCCTTATCGAGTTACATACAAAATAAACAAGGCTAATCCCCAAAACAAGTAAAGCTTGTTTTATTTAACAACATCTATATACCACATTGATGTTCATATCATCGGCTATTGGACGTCAAACATATGTTCATTCTAACATATTTATTTGGAACATACCTGCTGTACTCTTTTGGATAGGCACAAGTGGTATTATATAGCAGTTTCCCACATACAGGAGAGCACATATACTACAGCCTTTGATGAACCACTTGTGAACCACTGGTTGGAACAGAAAATAGCCCAAACTGCAAATGAGTCAACTGAGCAGGATCCATCAGGTGACCCACACTTTCACAGGTGGACCCTCTATCCTTGAGTTACGTTCCGTTCCTATGCTAATACAAACTTACGTCAGTAGTTCTTACTTCTAGTAAGTTGCAGCACATCGGATAATGCAAAGAAAAAACAGTGACAGCGTCTACCGAACGCTGGACCGCCCCCCCCCTCGCCCCCCCCCCCCCCACCACCACCTACATGGTCCACCCACCACCTACACGGTCCACTAAGCACACAACCCGCGGCCGCTAGGTGCGCACTACCAAAGGTCCACTTCCCGGGGCCGGCTTCTCCAGGGAGCCTCTCTGGAAATTAGCAGATTTCATTCTACTTTCATGTCTGGACGCAATGCCAGATGCAGAATTCCCAGGGAATGTTGGCGTCAGTGCTTCCCTGTGCGGGGGCGGCGGGCGGGGAGTAGGTAAGTAACTGATTTTCCTTCTTAGGGGCTCCCCCCACACCCCGCCCCCACCCCACACTGCACTACCCTACCGGAGACAACTTCACCTCACCACAGGCCGCACCACTTCCATCCATCCCACACCACCACTACCAACCCACTTCACACCACGTGACCTGACACCCGACCCGACACCATATCACGCCATTCCGTACAACGCCACGCATCCCACACTAACCCACATCATCCCCCACTACATTACACTACAAACCCCACCGCAAACCACCCGAGACTAAACCACACCACCCCACACCACCCCACACCACCCCACACCACCCCACCACACACACACCAGCCACCACCCACCACACTAGCCAACAGCCACCACAGCACCCCAATCCTACCATTATATCACACTCTCACCGTATCACCACCCCACCCCACACCCCCACTCCACCCCACTCCACCCATCACCACTCACCACTCCACCCTACACCCTCCCCCCCCCACCTTACCGCCCTCCACCCACAACTCAAAATTCTCCACTCACCAAATCGCCCAATCACTCCACTTCACCCCACTTCCCACTCCACACCCACATACCACACCACTCACCTCCCCCCCCCCAGTCCACCCCCCCTACCCAATTCCAACCCACCCCACTCCCCCACACCCAATTCACCCCACCCCACACCACTCTATTCCCACCCACCCCACCCACCTTACCCCATTCCACCCCCACCTCACTCCCCAACCACACCCAATTCAACCCCACTCCACACCACCCCACTCCACACCCGACACCACCCCACTCTTACACCACAATACAACGTGTCCGTCTTACGTTTTATTCCCGCCGCCTCGTGTCCAATTTCCGCGCTGAACAGGGTGCCGACTTAGGCGGGCTCTAGGCCGCGTTGAAACCGGGCGATAAAGCCGGTGTGTGCTGCCTCAGAGGCGGCGTGCTGAGTGCGGGCACCGCCGTCCGGAGCAGCTTGTTGCAACAGGTTTAGTGAGCAGCTTAGGAGCTGCTCGCCCCGCCCCAGTACCAGGGCATTCACATCCGCTCTGGGTGTGGCCATGGTGGCTGTAAGGGGAAGGGGAGTATGGACTGTGGTGGGGGGGGGGGGGGGGGGGGGTGACGGCGTGGCATATGGTACTGCACGCCAACGTTACACTGTGAATAGCCCTTTCCTTTGCGGGGTTTCTATTCAGGTACTCAAGTTAGATATTCCAATGATTTAAATTTTGTAATTTTTCTGATTTAATTCGAAGTGACTCTTTTTGTTTATTATGCTAACTAACTTTGGTAATACTTTAAGAATAAACAGGCATGGTTAATTTTGGCATGTTTGTCAAAACTCTGATCACATATGCCTCATCAGTAATATGTTCTATTTAATTGACTTATTATGCCCTTTTAATATAAATGCTATGTAAAATCAAATATGTAAAGTTGCATTGTCCCGTGGTATTTAATATCTGTCATCGGAGACAAATATATTAGATTGATAGTTATAATCTACCTTATTTTAGATTAAAGTAAATTAATTAAAAGTGACTACATTCGGAGAGCTTTGAAATTCAAACATGGAAGATTAGTTTAAGCAAGCATGCCAAACTCTGAAACCATAACCTTCTGCAGTAACAGGTTCTATTCAATCGCCTTATTATTCCTTTCTAGGTGGTGAGATATGTTTAATAAGTACACCAGTGTCTAAGTTAGATGTGTAGAATCATATCTAGATAACTGGCATGGTTTAGAAAATTTGATGTTTTCATAAGAGTATGCAGCTTTAATAATTGCCTCACTACAACAGTTGGATAAGTAGGATCAAAACTAGATAAGTGTATTTCTTTTGAAAATAATCGTTAATATCAATAGGACTATGCAGCTTTATTAATTGTATCACTACCGCAGTTTACAATGTAGGAGCAACACTACATAAGTGTATTTCTTTTGAAAAGAATCGTTATTATTTATCAGACTATGCAGCTTTAATAATTGGATCACTACAACATTTGACAATGTAGGATCAAAACTAGATAAGTGTATTTCTTTTGAAAACAGTTGATGGTCTTTATTCAGACTTTAAATTTGAATAAGTGCATCACTACCACAGGTGGATATGTAGGATAACAACTAGATTAATATAATTCATTTGAAAAAAGTACATATTCTTTATGGGACTATGTAACTTTACCTGCCAGGCCCTGATCATCCTTAAACACTATGGTGGCCGGGGAGTGTTAAACACTAAAGGGTATGTCACACTACTATGTATAGCCTTAGCATATGCTGCCGTGCGTGATTTTCGACCAACATGTTGGCGTACATCATCATACGTTATGTATACGTTGGACACACGGTAGGTACATTCCGGATACATTGTTATACGTTGTCTTACATTGCTGTACGTCGAGGCTCCGAAAGATGTTATGCATGCTCAAAATGTCCAATGTGTGTCAACGTGTGGCTCGTACGTTAGTTGAACATATGCCATGTGTATATTTGGGATATGTTGGCGTACATTGGGAGTAAGTTAAGGATAGGTTGGTTTATGTTGCTGCATGTTAGTCGTATGTTCAGCCGGTGGGAATGTGCAGTCCGAATACAGTCCACATACAGTCCACGTACTGCCAACAGATGCATTACATACTCCTAACATACTTTGAACGTATGCCTGCATCTATATACAGTCCAGACAGAGCGCTGACCTATTCAATGTCGCACACTTCAGAGCGAAGACCAAGACTACTCAGATACTGGTGAGAGAGCTACTATTCGCAGATGACAGTGCACTGGTTGCCCACTCTGCTGAAGAGACCCAGAAAATAGTGGACGCTTTCTCCGATGCATCAAAGAAGTTTGGCCTGAAAATTAACATCAAGAAGACGGAGGTGCTGTACCAACCCAACTCTACAAGAACCCGAGAGGAGGAGATCATGGTTGACGGAAACAAGCTGAACTCTGTTCCGGAATTCACCTATCTCGGATGCACAATATCAAGTGATGGACGCATTGATGCTGAGATACAGAGGAGGATGGCCAAGGCTAGCGCATCTTTCGGCCGACTACGCCAGAGACTCTGGAACAACCACCATGTGTCCATTCGGGTCAAAGGTAAGATCTACCGCGCAATCGTGCTATCCACCCTACTATACGGAGCCGAGGCCTGGACAGCGTACAGACAGCAGGTGAAAAAGCTGCATGCCTTCATGATGCGACATCTGCGTTCAATCATGAGGCTAACCTGGAAGGACAAAGTGACGAATAAGGAAATACTCGAACGGATGGGGCTGCCCTCTATGGAAGATCTTCTGATCAAAAAGAATCTCCGGTGGACTGGACACCTCATGAGGATGTCATCAGACAGGCTACCAAAGCAGATCCTCTATTCTCAACTGTCTTCTGGCTACAGAAAGAGAGGGCGCCCCCGTCTCCGGTTCAAAGATACCATCAAGAGAAACCTGAAGCTGAGAGACATTAAGACCGACTCATGGACACAACTCTCACAGCAGAGAGCTAAATGGAGAGCGGCAGTCAAGTAATGAAAGCAGTCTTTGTCGCATCGCGACCGACAGCATGATGATGATGACTGCCAACAGATGCATTACATACTCCTAACATACTTTGAACGTATGCCTGCAGTATCTCCAGCATATTTAATGTATCCACCATACTTCTAGCAATGGAGTAACCTATGTAATGTTGGGCAGCGTTCCGTGAGTGTATGGGAGCATTTTGTGAATGTTTTGCGAACGTGTTGTGAAAGTTTTGTGAACGTTTTGCGAACGTTTTGCGAACGTTTTGCAAGGCACATGAATGCTCTCTTACACTAGCAGTACGTCAGAGATATGTTCTGCATGCATTATCTATCTTCATGTGTACGTTGTGTACATGCCCATTGTTATCCACGGCCATTGAAAAGTTTGACGTATGCCAACGTACTGGAACATTTTCTAAGTTTGAACACGTGCGGGTGCCGTACGTCAGAGTGTGACATGGCCTTAAGTGGTTTACGGGCCTTAGCCATTAGGTGGCCGGCTCACTGCCGAATACTAGGTGGTCGAAACACCTTTAAATACTCACTTTCTGCAACACCTTTTCAGGCTGCGTTCGGCAGCCACCTGCAGACAGGCACTCGGCGTGGTGCGCATGGGCAGCACGCGCGACCTGAATAAGTAACCCAGCAGTCACGTGACCAAACTGAAAAAATGCCCCCCTCCCTCGCACCCAGCCTCCACCACATACACTCCCCACTCCCCGCCATACACACTCACACTCCCCACTCCCCGCCACACACACTCACACTCCCCACTCCCCGCCTCACACACTCACACTCCCCACTCCCCGCCACACACACTCACGCACACACACACTCAGGCAGCTACACCCGAAGTGGGTGGCTGGTTGTTGGAGCTTTACATCCTGGCAACATCTAATGTAGCAGTCACACTACGACGACAAGGGAAGGATGACAGCCCAGCGGCTGGGATTTTGTGAAATCCCGACGACCTATGCAAATTCGGGCTAAGTTGGACGACAATCGGACGACATCGGGACGACATCGGGACAACAGACGGGACGACAGCAGGACGACAGTGTCTGTGTATATGTGTCTGTGTGTGACTCTGTGTGTGTGTCTGTGTCTCTGTGTGTCTGTGTCTATGTGTGTGTATGTGTATATGTGTGTCTCTGTGTCTCTGAGAGTGAGAGTCAGAGTCAGAGTCAGACTAAGAGTGAGAGTGAGAGTGAGAGTGAGAGTGAGAGTCAGACTGAGAGTGAGAGTCAGACTGCGAGTCAGAGTCAGAGTCAGACTGAGAGTGATAGTGAGAGTCAGACTGAGAGAGAGTGAGAGTCAGACTGAGAGAGAGTGAGAGTCAGACTGAGAGTGAGAGTCAGACTGAGAGTGAGAGTGAGAGTCAGACTGAGAGTGAGAGTGAGAGTCAGACTGAGAGTGAGAGTCAGACTGAGAGTGCTAGTCAGAGTCAGACTGAGAGTGAGAGTCAGAGTCAGACTGAGAGTGAGAGTCAAACTGAGAGTGAGAGTAGGAGTCAGACTGAGAGTGAGAGTCAGAGTCAGACTGAGAGTGAGAGTCAGAGTCAGACTGAGAGTGAGAGTCAGAGTCAGAGTCAGACTGAGAGTGAGGCACACACAGAGACAAGGACACACACATAGACACAGACACACACACAAACACAGACACACACATACACACACAGACACATACACACACAGAGACACAGCCACACACATACACACACACATACACACACACACATACACACACATCGACACACATATACACACATATACACATACACACACATAGACACATACACACAGAGACACAGAGACACACACATACACACACAGACACACACAGACACAGACACACACATACACACACATATACACAGACACCCACACACACACATAGACACACATATACACACATATACACAGACACACACAGACACAGACACAGAGACACACATAGACACATACATGGAGAGAGAAGCAACTACAGCTTAACGACAAGACGACAGTGCCGCGAAAGTGCCGTGACAGTGCCGCAACAGTGCCGCGACAGTGCCGCGACAGTGCCGCGACAGTGCCGCGACAGTGCCATGAGAGTGCCGCAACTTTGCCGCGACAGTGCCGCAACAGTGCCGCAACATCGGCTGTCGTCGATTGTCGTCAAAGTTTTTCAACATGTTCAAAACGCCCACGACAACCCGGCGACAGTGGAGAAACTGGAGGTGCCGCGGAGGTGCCGCGGAGGTGTCGCGGCGACACCTGCGCGACACCTGCGCGACACCTGCGCGACACCGGAAGTCACTGTCGCAGGGCTGTCGCCACTGCTTGTCGTCGTAGTGTGACTGCTACATTAGGTAATGTCAGAACGGGTACCGACTTGTGACATGCTGATTTGATTGTGCTGCCCTACTAGGAAATAAGGCTGACAGCACCTAGATAAAAGATTCAGCCAGTACTTCCAGCACAGGGGTGAACGGCAACATACTCTAAATACGGGCGAAAATAGCATTAGTATGGAACAACAAGTAGAATGCCTGGAACCAGTGTCAAATGATTACTTATATCAGCACAGAGTTGGTGAACTGGGAGAGAATGCAAAAAGACAAGATGGCGGCCAGATAACGCCATCAATTTCACTTTTAAATTGCATTAAAGTATATGGTTTATTATATTTTCCAACTCAAAAGTAGCGGGTAAACATGAAGACATATACAAAGAATAAATCTTGCTTCTTAGATTGTGAAATTAGGCTCTCCTAAAGACTCAATTCATTAGCCCAATTTTTCGACCGGTTTTATATAAGGCTGGTCTTCACCCATGTACTACAAGTATCGGGTGAATCTTTTATCTAGGCAGCATCATGATGCAATATCCCACACAGTCAAATTATCCAGTCACTGGGTAACCAATCCTTGCTCTATCTTATTAATGCCAAATCCCAAGCCAGGAAGTGATAAGTATCAATGTTATAAGTTATTGGTTTGATTCAACCGGGAATTGAACTCCCGATGCCCCGCATGGGAAGACTGCGCTCTACCGATTCGACCACCGCACCCGCAGTGAGAAACCGCACTGCCCATCCCGGAACAGAATTTGGCACCAGGAAGTGTGTCAGCACTCGATAAAGGCTCGGCCCGAATAAGATTCTTGTTTGTACTCAGCGGATGGAAAACGCTGACATTTCCCTCCCTCCCCTCCCCCCCACATACTATCCCATCCCCCGTTCCCCCTCCCCCCCCCGCTCCCCATCCCGACCCCTCCCCCATCCCCTCCCCATCCCAATCCGCCTCCCCATCCCCATCCTACTCCCCCCTCCCGCTTCCCCTTCCTACTCCCCCCTCCCGCTTCCCCTTCCCCCCTCCTCCCCCCTCCCCTTCCCACTCCCCCTCCCCCTCCCCCCTCCCCCTCCCCCTTCCCCTCCCCTTCCCCTGCCCCTCCCCTCCCCCTCCCTTCCCTCCCATCCCCCCTTCCCATCCCCCCCCTTTCCCCTCCCATCTTCCCCTCCCCCTTCCCTCCCCCTTCCACTCCCCCCCTTCCCCTCTCCCCTCCCCTCCCCCCTTCCCCTCCCCCTTCCCCTCCCCCCTTCCCCTCCCCCTTCCCCATCACCCAGACCCACCCACACCCATCCACCTCAACCATCGAATTTATTTTGAAACTTTGCAAAATAACGTCATTCATGTGAAATCGGTCAAGTACTTTGTTTATACTTGGCCGAGTAATTAATTGTTACGTATCAGCTGGCTGGGTCCGCGAGTTAACCTGGTAATATTCAACCCGTGTGAGGCATGTTAGTAACTGGTTTGCCTCCCCTTCGGTGGTGGCTAGAATGTACTGAAATATATAAAGCTACTAGCAGTTCATTAAACCTCTGATATTTGCTACAAAATTACTCTTCACATTCTACATTGTTGATTAATTCGCCACATATACTTTAATTGGAATCAGCGAGTATGCGAGCAGAACACATTAGTTAATTTTCTTAGAAACTTTCAACGTAAATATCTATTTCAAATCAGCATTAAGAGATGACTTCCCGTATTTAACACTAAATGTTTCAAAATGAATAGATTTACCTGATATATATATACAAGTTATTCTATTGCTAATTCCAGTAAAGGGCGCATTCCATATACGCGTAATGCGTAATGCGAATGCGAATGCGAATGCGACAAAAAATCGAAAATCCTTGAAACCTATGAGCTACATTCCATACACGCGTAATGCGTAATGCGAATGCGAATGCGTCAGAAATTCATTATCCCGATCGGTCCCTGTAGCGATCGGTGCGTAATGCGTAATGCGTAAAAGATGTGCGAATAGAAAAGCATCAGTCGCATTTGTCCATTGATATAAGGTTGGAGGAGGCGACTGATAATTATGGACAGCCGGGACAAGGTGGTGCGAACAGAATAGCATCAGTCGCATTTGTCCATTGATATAGGGCTGGAGGAGGCGACTGATAATTACGGACAGCCGGTGCAAACATGTAGGTTTATGCGGCGGACCTGTGAGGAAGCAGTCTTCATATTTGGGACGGTCCTAACATCCCTCTAAGCAAGCTAAACTGAGCCATGTTTGGACCGTCCCATTCTCTGTGTGTGTCTCTGTGTGTGTCTCTGTGTGTGTATCTGTGTCTGTGTGCGTGTCTGTGTGTGTGTCTCTGTGTGTGTGTCTCTGTCTTGTGTCTCTGTGTCTGTGTGTGTGTCTATGTGTGTGTATATGTGTCTATGTGTGTCTCTGTGTGTGTCTCTGTGTGTGTCTCGGTGTGTGTATGTGTGTGTCTGTCTCTGTGTGTGTCTCTGTGTGTGTGTCTCTGTGTTGTGTCTCTGTGTCTCTGTGTGTGTCTGTGTCTCTGTGTCTTTGTGTCTCTGTTGATGTGTGTGTCTGTGTCTGTATCTCTGTGTCTCTGTGTGTGTCTCTGTGGTTCTGTGTGTGTATCTGTGTGTGTGTGTCTCTGTGTGTGTATGTGTGTCTGTGTGTGTGTCTATGTGTCTGTGTGTATGTCTCTGTGTGTGTGTCTGTGTGTGTGTGTGTCTCTGCGTGTGTCTCTGTCTTGTGTCTATGTGTATGTGTGTGTGTATATGTGTGTGTATCTGTGTGTGTCTATGTGTCTGTGTGTGTATGTGTGTGTGTCTCTGTGTATGTGTGTGTATATGTGTGTGTGTCTGTGTGTGTCTGTGTGTGTGTCTGTGTGTGTGTCTCTGTATTCTGTATCTGTGTATGTGTGTGTGTCTCTGTGTGTGTATATGTGTATGTGTGTGTCTATGTGTGTGTGTGTCTGTCTCTGTGTGTGTGTCTCTGTGTGTCTCTGTGTTGTGTCTCTGTGTGTCTGTGTCTGTGTGTCTCTGTTGCTGTGTGTGTGTCTGTGTGTGTATCTCTGTGTGTGTCTCTGTGTTTCTGTGTGTGTGTCTGTGTGTGTGTCTCTGTGTATGTCTATGTGTGTGTCTCTGTGTGTGTCTGTGTGTGTCTGTGTGTGTCTCTGTGTTGTGTCTCTGTGTGTCTCTGTGCGTCTCTGTGTGTGTATATGTGTCTCTGTGTGTGTGTCTCTGTCTCTGTGTGGGTGTATCTGTGTGTGTCTGTGTGTGTGTCTCTGTGTGTGTCTCTGTGTTGTGTCTCTGTGTCTCTGTGTGTGTCTCTGTGTGTGTATCTGTGTATGTGTGTGTCTCTGTATGTGTCTCTGTGTGTGTCTCTGTGTGTATATGTGTCTGTGTGTGTCTCTTTGTCAGAGACACAGAGACACAGACACACACATAGAGACACACACATACACATAGTCACACACACAGAGACACACACATAGACACACACAGAGACACGGAGACACAGACACACACATAGGGACATGCACAGACACAGAGTCACACACACAGAGACACACACATAGACACACACAGAGACACGGAGACACAGACACACACATAGAGACACACACAGAGACACAGAGTCACACACACTTTTTATATACTTTTGATATACTTCACTGCATAACGCATAACGCATAACGCATTACGCATTACGCGTATATGGAATGCTGGCATTCGCATAACGCATAACGCGTAACGCATAACGCATTACGCATTACGCGTATATGGAATGCGCCCTTAAGTCCCAATACGTATATTTACACTATGATATTTGTTTACCTCTGTTTCCTCTGCCATCGAACATATATACCTGTTTCTGAATTGTGGTTCTCATGTTTAGTGATATGTACTCAGTATATCTATAAGATGCACAATCTACGATGGAGAAACAATATACAAATGTAGGAAAAATTGCGATAATCAGTTCGCTGACCACTCATTTACCGTCCACCTCGGACCTTAGATGTAGCTCGGACGTAAAACAACAACATACAAACAAACCCGTCCACCTCCATTCATGCAACTTCTGCAAATGAGGCGATATCGACATTGGCAAAAGGCCTTATCTCAAATGGATATTTGATATAGCTTATGTTGCCCCGCAAAACAAGTTATTTATTCTGCTATCCTGAACAGAAATCTAATTCTGATCATTGTGCCATTTATGTTACTAATATCTGAAATAGAGCTAACGACAATGTAGTTCTCCTTGGCACAGTTCTTTCTATTCACTCGCTCCCGCCCACTTCCTCCTCGCCCTCTCCCCCTCTCGCCCTCTCCCCCTCTCGCCCTCTCGCCCTCTCCCCCTCTCCCCCTCTCCCCCCCCCCCTCCCCCTCTCCCCCTCCCCCCCCCCCTCCCCCTCTCCCCCCTCCCCCTCTCCCCCTCCCCCCCCCCCCTCCCCCCCCATTCCCGCTTGGATCAAGGCAAATCCTGGCTAGGTTGTGCGAGTAATCCCTCACTAGGGTACCAGAAGAAAAGACGACCAAGTTAGGTGCTATTCACTTGTTACATAGGAACTGTATTTGCTGTCATCAGTTCATTGACCAGAGCGTTATGGCCCTGTCACACTATGACGTAACGACGTCAATGTAGGGAGAACGTGAAGAACGTTGAACATCTCAGCGTAGTATGCAAATTTGGGCACAAGTTGAACGTGGATGCAGCGTAGTGTATGAGAGCATAACGTCGGTAAAGCTCTCATTCAATGAGAGAGGACAACGTCATTACGCTCACGGAACATTATGAACATTATTCCATCAGCAGAAGAACATTACATGACGTTACATACATCATGAGATGTTGAACGTATGTTGAATGTACGTTCTCCTGACGTTCTCCTCACGTTCTCCTCACGTTCCCTTTATGCCGCTTGGGCATTTCCACATGGTTTAATGTGGTAGTTGAACGTAGTGAGCAGCGTTTGCCTAACGTCCATTTAACGTCATTAACATTTGATGAACGTGAACAGAATGTATGGCGAATGTAAACCCTTACGTTCGAGCTACGTCAACATTTTTGAACATGTCCAAAACCTTGACATAACTCGACGTAACACGATGTAATATGACGTAGCTCGACGTCAGTCTAACATCATTATGACATCAGCATAACGTAATCCAACGTACATCAACGTAATGACAAAAAATCACCACGTTAGGCTCACGTTAGCTCGTTATGTCATAGTGTGACAGCGGTATTAGGGAAGTGTTGGAAATGGTAATGACGGGCGGCTGGTCTGAGTGTATATGCGTGTGTGGGGGTGAGGTGGGGGGGGGGGGGGGGTTAGTGGGCCATGTCAATATACTTTGGCTAAATACTATATGGGTGAGGGTGCCAATAGCCCGGTCTTCAAGTGGATAATTACTATAGTTATATGGATGCAAGATAGTTGGGTGTTGGAATGTTACGTCCTGACAACATCTAAGGTCCTATCAGGATGGGTACCGACTTGTGACAGTGACAGTGCACATTCATGGTGACTTTATAGTGCTGTCTCACTGGGAAATCAGGCCGCCAACACCATGACCTGATACCCCACTCATTCATGTTATCCTGATACTGTGCTACCCAGTCCTTGTCCTATCCTATTATGTTTTGAGTGCCAAACTGGGAAGTGACAAGTACCAATGTTCTAAGTAATTTAGTTGACTCGACCTGAAATCGAACTCCCGATCTCCCGGTACTGTGCCCTACCCATTCAACCACCGCGTCCAGTGTGGATGCAATATATTCAGCATAACACATCTACCTGGTAGTTTGGGAGGTATCTGGGAGGCAATAGCAGGTGATGTGTATAGTGGCGCCCTCTGGTCTAGGGTCTGAACAGAGCGGAACTAGCCGGAACCGAGCCGGAACAGACGAGAGCGCCAGTTCCGGAGTGTGGCGACTGACGCAACTAACCAGGCAGCACGACTCCCTTGATCGTTGTACCAACGCAATGCAGGAGGAAATTTGATCCTTTTCGAATATACTTGTTCTGTAGCCCATGTATAAGTAATGCAAACAAATACAGATTAAAAGAATTATAATAAATGAATATGGCATTGAATTTCATATAGGGTTGTACTTTCGTTTGCTACGCTTCAGAATTGATTGTTAGCTTACACGTTCTTAATTCTTTAATGACACAATTCGTATAAATGATCATAACATTTCGGATTTTGGGTAAAAGCAATGGTTACCATACAACAGAAGAAAGTCTAAGCACTCCTCACCATGAATATTGGTTTTGGAGCCAGCATGCCATAAAACCTATCGACGCCGTGACAGAATGTGTAGACCACAGGCCTCCCTGCCATACGGAAGATAGGGAGTTCAATTCCAATTCAATTGATTATTGTTGCTTCCTACCTAGGTACTCAACACTATTAGGATAACACAAGGATTGGGTAGCTTGGTGTCAGGATAATGTAACTGAGTGGGGTATTAGGTAATGGTGCTGCTGGCCTGGTCTCCCACTGTGGCATCACTATTAAATTCCCATGAGTGTGCACTCTCACAAATCATTACCCATCATAATATGACCTTGGATGTTGCCATAACGAAAAACTCTAACAGCCAACCAACTGGCCTAAAGCCAACAAACACACCCGAATCCATATGTTCCATGTATTCTCATCAATGTATACTAATATATATATGGGATTGTTATATATATAGAACCCAATTCCGTTGCTCAGTCCTCTTCCATTCAATTGTCTGATAATATATTGAATAAATGCTAAGGGTAATTAGGGGCTGAGGGAATGAATACCTCTTGACAATCAATCAGATACAATTCACCAAACAATTTTGCTTTTATCCTTCATTTTATTTTATTATTAGAACGCTGGAAATGCCACAGAGATTCGTGGGCTGAGACACCGGGACGGAAGGTAAGGCGCGATTTCAAATCGATACCCTAAGGACACACAAGTGCCGGGAAAGTTATTCATTGAAAGTACACTCCGGTAGTGAGATAGCATATAGGGACGATGAGGGCGGGCGGAGCAGGGGGGGGGGGGGCTGGGAGCGGAGGAGGTGGGTGCGGACCAGGGGGGAGGGCGGAGGATGGAAGGCGATGGTGGAGGATGGAGGGGGAGGGGTGCGTGGAGGGAGGAGGGGCAGGGGGAAGGAGGGAGGGTGATTGCAATCGGTAGTGGAAGGAAGTTCTCTCCAGGCTTTGGCCCGGCACGCCCTCTGGCGGGAGTCAACACACTCAGCGTCTGGAGAGGTATCGGATTGGAGTGCGCCTGTCGACTGGGTAGAGATTGGCCAAACCCGTTCAGGAATAAATAACGGGAGGGTATGTTTCTGAATGGGTCAGGAGGACAAGCCTAAGTAGGGAATTATGTACAGGGTATCTGAATGGGTAGGGTGAGGATTGATGGGTATGAATGTGAGATGTTTGTGAAGGGGCTAATATGAGGCTGAATGGCGAATGGTGTGTTGTGTTTGTGAATGGGATAATTTGAAGCTTAATGGGGAATTATACACAATGTTTGTGAATTGGCCACTATGATAATGTAGTAGTCACCACTGACCTCTCAGGAAAGGAACCGTATAGAGAGGTAGGCGTGGGTAGTGTGGTGACATCAGGGAGCTTAGGTGATGTACTGGTTAGCACACTGGCCCAGAATGAAAAGAGATGTGGGTTCGAGTCCCACTCTAGGCACAATATTTCCCATTTTCATCACCTCGCATGACAATAATTAATGCGGGAGTAAATACAAAATGTGTTTGAATGGGCTAGTATGGGGGTTAATGGGGAATTACCCACAGGGTTTGTGAATGGGCTAATACGAGTGTTAATGGGAAATTTCTTGAACAATTTATGATGGGTATAAAATGAGGTGTAATGTGGAACTACAACATTTCGTTAAATAGGCAAATGTTACTATTAATGGGGAAGTATAGCAAGGTTCTGAATGGGCTAATATGAGGTTTAATGGGGAATTATATCCAAGGTTTAACAAGGATCTAACATGATGCTGACTGGGAAATATGTGTAATGTTTGTGAATAGGATAATAGGAGGCTAAAAGGAAAGAATTCTCATGGCGTATTAATGGGCCGGGTTTTAATTTATTGCATTTTTTTGTTAGTAAGGGTTAATGTTGAATATTATGAAATTGTACTGAACGTGTTGCAGTAATTTCTAAAAGGGAAAGTATACTACTTTTCCATTGTTGACACTATTCTAGTTCCCGGGGAGCTTTTGGCGCTGCAAGAACAGCTGCTTGTTGCCGGCCAAGTTGCTCTCACTCGGAATCCTGACGCACCGCGCGCAACAACTGTTTCCTTGTTTTTTTTAATGGGCTGAGAAATACTTACGAGGGAATTATACAATATGGTTTTTGAATGAGGGAGAATCGAGTTATATATGAAATAAGGACAATGTAAGTTAAGACTTTGTAAATATATATGTGCATATACATATATAAAGCTTATATATAAGGTTTATGAAAGGGCTTGGATACTGTTGAATTGAGCGAGGTCCAGACTGTGTTTCAATGTGGTAAGAAACCACCGATTCGATTAGATACGTATTCATTATAGCTGAATAGAAGATCTAGTTTGAATGCATAAACGATGAAATACGTCTTAATGAGGGAAGATACAGTTTGCATGCCTAAGCTGGATAATCGTTCTCAAGGGAATAAAATATCGGTTGAACGGACTGCCTACACTACAGAATTTCTGTGGTCGGTTGGCCAATCTTGCCACTTTGGGTCGGTTATAATAAGACCTGCCATGGCATATTATTCAAAGGCAAAATGTCTACTTAATTGGGACAACACTAAGGGCAGCGAGCAGGCTAAGATGTGTGTGTTTTAAAGCAGACCTACATATATGCCAATCTGGTTGACCACTCCCCAACCACAGTTAGGCAAAATAGTGTACATAATATACGTGTAAATACAATAATAATAATAGTAGGATTACAACAATATTATATCAATAACAGAAAAGTACATAATTCATAATATGAAGATACTTTCTATTCTCCGCCTCACTGAATAGGCCAGTAACTTCGTTATAAATATTTCCTCATATTAATATCATTGGTATTAGTAGAGTTGTTCATTTCTGGTTAATATTGAAACATAGTCCCTACACACCAAAACACATGGACACTGCCTTTGCCCGTTCAAATTGTATTAATGCGTTGAACCCACAACCTGTCCCCTGCAGCTGTTAACGATTAATCACCAACCAACAAAACAGTCGCGGTATTATTAACACGCCATCTTTTTCAGTCAACTCCAATTACTCTATTTGATATTTCCTTCAACATGGGACGCTTTTCAAATCGCAGATTTCTCGATTATTTCTTGGCAGTTATCTTATCTGCTGCATGATGTAGTATAAAAGTGTCGTGGGGGTAATGAAAATGGGAAATATTGTGCCTAGAGTGGGATTCGAACCCACATCTCTTTCCATTCCGGTCCAGTGTGATAACCATTACACCACCTAGGCTCCCTCATATCACCATACTACCCACGCCTTCCTGTCTATGCGGCTCCTTGCCTGAGAGGTCAGTGCAGACCACTACACTCGTCCCCCTGGAATTGTAAGTCTTTCAATGCTTACAATTACATACATACAGGCAATGCACCTACATATACATACACAGGGTAGGTTCAACAACAATACAGCGCATAGCTTGTACAGGATCCTGGTCATGGGTCCAGTGTTGTGGGGGTGATGAAAATGGGAAATATTGTGCCTAGAGTGGGACTCGAACCCACATCTCTTTGCATTCCGGACCAGTGTGCTAACCATTACACCACCTAGGCTCCCTGATATCACCATACTACCAATGCCTACCTGTCTATATGGCTCCTTGCCTGAGAGGTCAGTGCAGACCACTACAAAAGAATAAATAGGAGTATTGCATTCGGTGCTGCTTTATGTGTACATGTATTACTGAGTTAAACAGCACAAGATGGGAGTCTTGACTGTGCTGGCTGTTGTTAGAAAACCAGACGGGATTCCCGAATGAGTTCATGTTCGTTAATACCAGCTTAGCCTCATATTATAAGGTCGGGGGAAAGTGCAAAATGTTCTATTACCAACAATAGCTACATGACGTCATTTCTCTTCAGGGAGTGAAGAAAACCCGGACAAACCCCCAGTAAATAAATTGTAATAAAATGCCAAATGGAAAATTGCTGGTGCAAACCTTTCCAGGTTCCATTTGTAACGCGAGTCTTGTCCACCCACTGTGTCTAGCTGATCCATCCCCCACTCTGGCCACACCTTGTTTCAAGCTGTGTTCCAGACACCTCCTCGTCAACACACACACACCCCTTGACTTCTGGAAAGCTCTCCAGCATTCCTCCCACATAACCCTACTCTAGATGCCTCCAGGGAATCAGGCAGTGCATTGTGTTTCTTCCCAACCATTCCCTTCTCAAAGGGCCCTCACCCACCGAACCTAGGCCATCCTAGCACCAGGCGAGTAAGTACATCGACTTTCCCTCGACAAGATGGGATGACCGAATGAGGTAGAGCGTCCGTCTCCCGTGTTGGTAGATCGTGGGGTCGTGGGTTCGGAGCCTGGTCGAGTCAAACCGATGTGTTGATTCTTAGCCTGGTGCTCGGCAGTTTTAGGATAGGACAAGGACTGGTTGGCTCAGTGTCAGGATAAGGTAACTGAGTGGGATATCAGGTCAGGGTGCCGGCAGCATGGTCTTCCAGTGGGGCAGCAGTATTAAGTTGCCATGAGTGCGCACTATCACTAGTTGGTACCCGTGCATGATATGACTTTATATGTTGCTAGGATGTAAAACAACAAACACACAAACCATATCATCCAGTGCGCAGTGGGGAAGCACTATAAAGTCACAATGACGGCGCACTGTCACACGTCGGTATCCGTCCTGATATGTCCTTAGATGTTAGCAGGACGCAAAACACCAATAACCAATCTCTTGCAGCGTCTCGTCTCCCAGCCACCACTTCTCGATGAACACACCCAAACATTCCATTCTCAATCCTCCTTTCCATCTACACCTTCCACCTTTTCGCTCTCTACCACATCCTGCAGCCAGTCAATTCATTATTCTTCATTCCACCTGCCAACCTATCCACCACTTCTACCTCTACCTCTACCTTCCTCCTCGTCCTCCTTCTCCGCCACTCCTCCTACCATATCTCCCTCTCCCCTTCCCGCACATCCATCCCTTCCTTCCAGCCGTCCATCCCCACCCAGGTACCCTTCCGCCCCCCTCGCCGATGCTCTAGAATCGTCGGTCCAGGCCACAACTCGGGCACCCTCTTTAACCAAGAATTACTTGCCAGCATCACCTCCTCCTAATTCAACTATTCGTCCACGGTTCTGTCCTTAATTCCCTCTTTCCCACCCACCCTTTCCTCAATCCAACACCCACTCCATTTAACCGCGCCTCCTGCACAGACACCCTCCTCCTCCACCTACCTCTCATCCACCCACCACTTCTCCACACACCCACCGCTCCTCCTCCACCTCCCTTTCCTCGCCACACACCAACCTCAACACACACAAACCCTTCTCCACCCACCCTTCTCCACCCACCATTTCAGTCTCATACACCACCTCCTCCTCAGCTCCCCTCCACCCTCACCCAACATCATCCCCCTCCCCCTCGGCTCTCTCCATCTGTCATATCGTCACCCCCGCATCCCCCTCCCTCTTCCCTGCCTTCCCCCTCTCGCCACCGTCCCCCCCCCGTATCCCCCTCCCCTTCCCCTCCCATTCCCCTCGCCTTCCCACATTCACCGCGCCTTCCCCTCCCCCTCCCCCTCCCCCTCACCCTCCCCCATCTTCTCCCCCTGCCCCCCCTGCTCCCTCTCTCATTCACCCTTCCCCTCGCCTCCCTCTCTCACTTTCGGTTCCCCCTACCCCTCCTACTCCCCCTTCTCGTCCCCCCTCACCCTCTCCCACCCATATCCCCCAAACCTCTGGTCCATAAAGCACCTGAGGGTCCATGCCCTGAGTTCACTTCCGAATCGCGTTTTGGTTTCACAGCACGTCGGTCCCATTCACCGTCCTGAAACCCAGTACACTCCTCCCCTGGTGGCCGATTCAATTCCCACTCCGTAGTTCCTCGAAATCACCGAGAGTTGCGAGCGTGGCAATGGGAGAGCCGCAGTGGGCGGAGGGAAAAAGACAACACAACACCCACCAAGCGGCGATTAAAACTAATGTTAGTGCGCAAGGTGTTACGATTCGGAATTCTGCGCCGAAAAGAATGCCGAGAACATGGCCTTGTTCTGGCTTAAAATGTGCCCGCCCCCAACAATGCCATCCGGTAATTATAACAACAGGTCCAAAGAAGGTCCCCGAGTATTCAATTTAAGGAAAGACAACAACAACCATCTGCTCCCGTCGGCCATCCAATTTGATCAAGATTACGTTGCATTTTTTTTTTTTTTTGAGCTCATGTCTTTAAATTTGATTATTATTTTAGCCGGACATTTTAATACTCGGTGACAAAGCACAGTTCCGGTCACGGAGGTGGCTTGGAATTCATGCGAGGGGGTCGTTCAGTGCTGATATACAAGGCCGAATCCCATTTCCCGCCAAAATTGATGATATGTCGTCTGCTGTGACTAATTGTCGGCTGCTCTTCACTGACAATGCTTTAAACTGATATTTAATCATTAAAACCCGTGGTGTTTTTTTCTTCATCAAGTGCAGAGGATCACCTTGCATTTAAATCTCGTCTGCTCCCAGCATTCCGAAAGCAGACGACATGACATTGTGTGTATGCAGCGCCATCGCGAAGCCCAACACTGAATCCATTTTCCAGGAATTCTAAAAGGAATGCTTTCTATTTGTCAGCTATGACGGGCGATTACTTGCTCTAATTAGAATGTGGGTGTTCTAGCCGCCAGCAAGCTCAGATGATGTATATAAGAAAAATGGACAGAAGAGACAACTGCCTGGCATCAATTAATCACGGTTGCAATAAAATCAGTTCGTGTCTGCAGCGTTTGCGGACCATTCTTAAGAGTACAGTTTATATATATACCTGGGGAGATAAGTGCCTTAGAATTAGCAGAACTTATGCAAAAATGGAACATCATTCTATCATTGTATTTTGTGATGGGCTTTTCGGTAATGACTTATTAAGGGTGGGAGCGGGCGTGCATAAATTATGTCATCCTCATTATGTACTATCAGATTCATCGCTTGTTTTCATGTTATGCTGGAAATCCTAACCCAAAGTATTGGTTTATTATAGATGCAAATATATGTACATGTGTTTGCAAAAAGGGTCCGCCCAAAATAAATGAACCGGTGCTGAAGAATGATCCATTTAAGAATATACATATTAACTGATTCAAGAGAGTGAAAATAAAAAATATCAATACTGGAACTCCCCCTCAGTGTGGCGCTCTCAGCGCTGTCTGAACATTGCAGTGGTGAACTACTATTAGAATAACATGATGATGGACCCATGGTACAGGGACCCTACCAAGCTGTCAGTGTCAGTGAACCACTGACTCCAGCCCTCTCCCTCCCACCCTCCTTCTCCTCCACCTCCCCATCCCTATCTCCCGGCCCTCTCCTCGCGCTCCCACTCCCACTCCCACTCCCTCTACCTCTCCCTCTCCCTCTCGCTCTGCCCTTCCCCTGTCACTCCCCTCCACCATTCGCAGCCCTCTCTGTTATGTATCCGTGTCATAGGTAACCGTGACGTCATGTACGGGGCATGCTGGGAAAGACGTAGGTAAATAAACAGTTCCATCATGCTACTCAAGGTGTTCAGACGTTGAGAACCCGCTTACCTGTGTTAGATATTAAGTTGAAACCGTGTGTACAATCATCCAAATTGTTGTTATTGAAACATAATCAATTAAATAAAAAAGAACACTTTGATAGTAAAGCTGGAAAACCATTGAACACACTTAGGCCGGGTGATAACATTAGGTATAAGGATCACATGGGACAATGGAGGTCCAGGCAGATCGTTAATAATAATACACCTGGACCCAGGGATTATGAGATCGTTAACAGTGGCCATAAAATTGTGTGCCAGAATAGAAAATTCATCTATAAATGTCCCCCGGACAGTCCACATGAAACACCCAATGATAGGACAGCTTGGGATGACAACGGTGACCACAAGGGTGATATGACGCATACATATCGAACACGTTATGGTAGACACATTCGTCCGCCGAACAGGTTGGGGTTTCTTTAAGAACTTTGCTTTGACTTACTGTTACGGTGCTGGGATGTGCACCTTTGGGGTTCACATCGGCTACGTTTGGAACACTGATGTAAAACATCAGAAAGGGGGGAAAATGTGTTGTGTTAGATTAAGTATATATTACATTTAAGACAGGCTTTCTTTGTTTACTTGTTTAATTAGGGTTGTGTGTTGAGGCGTGTTATGCTCAATATTTCCATGGAAAGAAGATGTTATGTATCCGTGTCATAGGTAACCGTGACATCATGTACGGGGCATGCTGGGAAAGACGTAGGTAAATAAACAGTTCCATCACGCTACTCAAGGTGTTCAGACGTACATTACACTCTCCTCCATTCCCTCCCTCTCCCTTCCCCTCTAGCCCCCTTCCCCCCCGTCCCTCTCCTCTCTACCATTCCCTCTCCCTACTCCTCTCCCACATCCCTCTCTTCCCTCCACCTCACACCCTCACCACAGCTGCTGTCAATGATCACCCGTTCTGCAGCTCTCCCCCCCCCCCACCCCTCCTCACCACCCCAACTCACCACCCCATCTCACCACCGGACCCGCACTCCCGGAGCTGGTTGTGATCTGTCTGCGCATGGTCATCTATAGGCAATTACATAACAGGAATCCTTCCATTGTCATCGCCTGCCGGCGAGCAGCTGTTCATTATTTACTTTACCCAGTCACCGCAGGGGGGCGCTCCGTCTGGAGCTGCATGTGATCCACATAACGCGCATGCGCAAGGCACATAATAGTATCAGCGCGGGTAGATCGACTCTCAGACAAAGTTGGTAAAGAATATATATATATATTATTTACCCACCTTGCTGAGCTAGGCATGTTCCTATTGTTATCCCTCAATATAGTCATATTGACAGTATAATTGAAGTTGCTGAAGCTGGTGTTGTTTGCGTTCCTGCATTGTATTTAACATACAGATAGTCCGATAATAGTTATAATCTGTGTTGCATCACATTCGAGTTCTTTTGTGAGGTGGTGGTTGGTGAGGGTGTGAGGTGATAGTGGGTGATGTTGTGTGTTGGTGGTGGGTGACGTTGTGAGGTGGAGGTGGGTGACCTTCTGGTGTGGTTGTAGATAGGGTTGTGAGGGTGTTGTATATGAGATGGTGGTGGGTGACGTTGTGAGGTGGAGGTGAATGATGTTGTGAGGTGATGCTGATGGCGGGTGAGGTTGTGAGGTGATGGTGGGTGCGGTTGCGAGTTGGTGGTGGCTGAGGTTGTGAGGTGGAGGTGGGTGATGTTGGGAGGTGGCAGTAGATGGAAGTGTGAGGTTGTTGTAGATGAGGTGGTCGTGGGTGACGTTGTGAAGTGGTGGTGGGTGACGTTGTGAGGTGGAGGTGGGTGACGTTGTGAGGTGAATGTATATAGGATTGAGAGGTTGTTGTAGATGAGGTGGTGGTCGGTGACAGTGTGATGTAGTGGTAGGTAACATTGTGATGTGGTGGTGGGTGACTTGTGAGGTTGTGGTGGGTGAGGGTGTGAGGTGGAGGTGGGTGACGGTGTGAGGTGGTTGTATATAGTATTGAGAGGTTGTTGTAGATGAGGTGGTGGTGGGTGACGTTGTGAAGTGGTGGTGGGTGACGTTGTGAGGTGGAGCTGGGTGACGTTGTGAGGTGGATGTATATATGATTGAGAGGTGAGGTTGGTGTAGATGAGGTGGTGGTGGGTGAGGTTGGGCGGTGGTGGTGGTTAATGGTATGGGGTGGTGATGGGTGACAGTGTGTTACTGTGGTGGGTGACATTGTGATGTGCTGGTATACGACATTGTGATGCGGTGGTGGGTGACATTATGAGGTGGGTGTATATTGGATTGAGAGGTTGTTGTAAATGAGGTGGTGGTGGGTGACATTGTGAGGTGGTGGTGGGTGGCATTGTGAGGTGGTGGTGGGTAACGTTCTAAGGCGGTGGTCGGTGCCAGTGTGTTATTGAGGTGGGTGACGGTGTGAGGTGGTGGGAGGTGACGGTGTGAGGTGGATGTAGATGGTGTGGTGATGTCGGGAGGGGTGGTGGTGGAGGATGTTTTGAGGTGGTGGTGGGTGATGTTGTGATATGATGATGGGTGAGTGTGTGAGGTGGTGCTGGGTAAGGTTGTGAGTTGATGGTGGGTGAGGTGGTGAGGTGGTGAGGTGGTGGTGGCTGGCATTGTGAACTGGCAGTGGGTGACGTTGTGAGGTGGTGATGTCTAAGGTTGTGAGTTGATGGTGGGTTAGGTTGTGAGCTGGAGGTGGGTGACACTCTGAGGTGGCGGTATATGGGGCTGTGAGGTTGTAGTTGAGCTGGTAGTGGTTGAATGTGTGAGGTGGTGTTGGGTGACGGTGTGAGGTGGTGGTGGGTGATGTTGTCAGCTAGCGGTGGCTGACGTTGCGAGGTTACGGTGGGTGATGTTGTGAGCTGGTGGTGGGTGAGGTTCTGAAGTGGTGCTGGATAAGGTTGTGACTTGATGGTGTTTGATGTTCTGAGGTGGTGGTGCCGACGTTGTGAAGTTGTGGTGGGTGATGTTGTGAGCTGGTGGTGGGTTACATTGTGAGGTGGTGGTGGGGGACAAGTGTGAGGTGGCAGTGGCTAACAGTATGATGTGGTGGTCAGCGACGTTTTGAGGTGGCTGTATATGAGGTGGTGAGGTGGCAGTAGATGAGCTTATGACGTGGTAGTATATGAGTTTGTGAGGTGTTGGTTGATTAGGTGATGAGGTGGCAGTTGATTAGGTAGTGAGGTGTCGGTATATGAGGTTCTGAAGTGGTGGTATATGATGTTCTGAGGTGGTGGTGGTGGATGAATATGTGAGATACTGTAGATGAGGTTGTGAGGGGCGGACTATGACGGTGTCAGTAGGCCGTAGATGAGATGTTGAGGTAGTGGTGGGTGAAGTTGGGAGGTGGTGGTGGGTTATGTTATGATGTGGCGGTGGGTGAGGTTGTAAGGTGGAGGTTGCGGCAGTGGTGAGATGGCTGTGGCTGAGGTTGTCAGATTACAGTGGGTGAAATTGGTGGATGAGGTGGCGGTGGATGAGCTTGTCAGATGTCCCCTCGTGAGGATGGGGGGGGGGGGGGAGGTAGCGGGGTACAGAGTATGGATATAGTGTGCTGGTGGGGTGGAACGTCTAGGAACTAAGTGGGGAGCCCTGAGCAACTAGACGCAAAAGGCCGGTAGAGATGGGGTTCCTGAAGGCTCCAGCAGGTGGCATTCCCCCCACCCCCGCCCCCACCCCCACCCCCACCACCACACCCACACCCACATACACCCCCACACCCCATGTCGTTTTCCTTTACAACTGATGTCACCGAGAAGCTGGTGCATGTTACGATATCCTCACCGAGGGCGCTGCGTGCGCACTATTGACTACGTCGCTAGTCACGTGACGAGGGGGATGCGGCCAATATTGGTGCGGCGTGCAACATCATGTCGGGCACGGTGGATGTCCTGCTAGTCGGCACATCTATCATTTACCTGCACGCAACCAGGCCACCCGGTGAGACACCGAGCCCCCTTTTAAGGTGCCGTTACGAAAGGAAACTTCTTCTGACAGCAGCCGTTGTTTTACTGACAGGTTTCCAGCAGAGGCTGTCAGATTTGGATTCTTATTTTAATGGTGCGATTGTCACCGCGCGTTGAGTAATAATTGAAAGGGCCCCGTTCTGAATATGATGAACCTTGTAATTTTCACATAGATCCCTAACTGGCGTGTTTGACCTGTCATTTGACCTGTCATTTATGCCAGACATAATGGCCGAATAAGTTGGGCCTCCGCCACCCGTAATGGTGGGTCGTGGGATTCGAACGCCCGGGTTAGATACCAGGTCGAGTAAAACCAATGACTTAAAAAGTAATATTTGTCGCTACCAAGCCTGGTGATCGGCAGTACTCGGATAGAGCAAGGATCAGTTGAATGAGGAAGACCCAATTGTCTGCGATTGACATTTTCCCTGCTTAAATCAATTAATTTACCCCAAAAGTATACTACCAGACAGGGTGGTCGAATGAGTCCTGTTTTGGGAAATCGGGAGATCAGAAGCCATGACTTTATCGGGTCGAATCCTGGTCGAGTCAAATCAATTACTTACAAATTGATACTCATCGCTTCCTAGCCTGGTGCTCAGCTTTATTAGGATAGTGCAAGGACTGGTTGGTTCAGTGTCAGGATAATGTAACTGTGTGTGATGGTGCTGGTGGCCTAGCGTCCCCATGGGGCAGCACTATAAAGTCGTCATGAGTGCCTACTTCCACAAGTCGGGTCCCGTCCTGATATGACGTTAGACGTTGCTAGGACGTAACACACCAACAAACAAACAGCCCCCAAAAGAAAAAAATATATGCCGCAATCAGGATGGGTTAGATTTAGGTATATGGTCTTATTGTGTGTGTGTGTCGGGGGGGGGGGGGTATTTGTCTCCCTTCATGAACAGCTGGCGTTCATATTTCATCGCTAAACTGGTCGGGTGAGCTATATGTAAAAGATGACCATTTAGGATGAATAAGAGAAGGGTGGCATGACAGCCGTGGAAGGCTGCAACGCTATGTAAGTGCCTGGCTACTTGTGCTGCTGCATGTTTTAAAGGGCGGGTAGAGTTGTGTACATTAAGTGTGGCGTGTTGAGCAGGGCCACGATGGGCGGGGCAGTGTGGGGCGGGGCCGCCGGATAAGGGGCGGTGGAGATCAGTTGCAGTGTGTAGGGGGGGGGGTGTATGTGTGTTTTAGGGTGTGGGGAGTAGAGGCGCCTGGGAGTGAGTCGGTGATGAGATGGGTGTATGGAGGGGGGGGCTTAGTGAGGAGCGGGGAGTGTGGAGTGTGTCTATCGGGGAGGGTTAGTGAGGAGAGGGGGATGTGGAGTGTGTGCATGAGGTGAGGTGTATGTAGTGTCTGTATTGGGGTAGTGGTGAGAGGTGTATAGGGGGATAGTGAAAAGAGGGATGTGGGGAATGGTTGTACAGGGGGGTGGTGTGGAGAAGGGTGTGTGAAATGGGTGTATAGGTGGGGTGAGGAGAGGGGTGTGTGGAATGTGTGTACAGGGGGATGAGGAGAGGGGTGTGTGGTGTGTGGAATGGGTGTGTAGCGGGTTAGTGAGGAAAGTGGTGTGGAATGGGTGTATAGGGGAGTGGTGAGGAGAGAGCTGTGTGGAATAGGCGTCCAGGGGGGATGAGGAGAGCGGTGTGTGGAATGGGTGTGTAACGGGTTAGTGAGGAGAGGGGTCTGTGGAATGGCTGTATATCGGGTTAGTGAGGAACGTGGTGTGGAATAGGTGTACAGGGGAGTGGTGAGGAGAGAGCTGTGTGGAATAGGTGTACAGTGGGGGTGAGGAGAGCAGTTTATGGAATGGGTGCAGAGGGGGGTAGTGAGGAACGTGATGTGGCATGGGTGTGTAATGGGTTAGTGAGGAGAGGGGTGTGTGGAATGGGTGTGTAATGGGTTAGTGAGGAGAGCGGTGTGTGGAATGGGTGTGTAATGGGTTAGTGAGGAGAGCGGTGTGTGGAATGGGTGTAGAGGGGGGTAGTGAGAAGAGAGCAGTGTGTGGAGTGTGTGTTTTCCGGGGGGACGGTTAGCGTGGAGAGAGACCTGTGGACTGTGTGTATGGGGGTTGCTTGGTGAGGAGAGGGACGTACTGAGTGTATCTATGAGGGAGGGTTGATGAGGAGATGGGTGTGTGTGGAGTGAGTGCATGGGGGATGGACAACTCTCTATTCCGCGCCACACGCACATTTGACACGCACTTCCACACACACACACACACCTTCCCACGCCATGAATCCCGCCACCCTATGAGGAGTGGCTCACGATTCCCATGGGCTGCTCACATACCAGCCCAACCACTTCCCGCTAACTGGTCTACCATATCTCAGCCACTGCAATTCTCAAATATAACGCAATGAGGGACGATATTCAAGTGGTAATCCATTAAAGGCACAGAACAATATTTAGAACGGTGAATGCAATCACTGTTACACTATTAAGGATAATTAAATATGGAACCCTTAGTAGAACCTCAATTTGGGATTTGAGAAAGGTGTACATCTTAATTTCTGTATGTTATTTATTTTCGGCGGGGGGGGGGGGTGCTTATCTACCAGTAGTATTTTGAAGATGTCAATATAATTGTTTGATCTGGAAATGGACTTATCGGAAAAGCATCATCCCAGAACAAAATTAAATCGATGGAACCGTACATTTATGAAAGCCCCCTGTTTGTTTTTCTATTGCATCTGTAATCCGATTATTAATAATTCCAACCATCAGAAATTACAATTCCAATAGCCTGTATCGTGAATATGAAAATGGCTTAATTTAGTACAAAGCCAGTGCCATTGGGCGATTCTATTTCCGCCACTAGACACACATGTGTATGGACCCACCCCCCTGACCCGCTTCTCAACATTTTTGAGTAAATACTCATTTTATTCAGCGAATAAAGCTGTTTTTTGGCGCGCCGATACACTGGTCTTCCGGCCATGTCATACTACATTCATTCACGTTTATAATATACTAAATCAACAATAGTTTGATAGCAATTACATTTCCTCTTAAGGCTGCATTCCATATACGCGTAATGTGTAATGCGAATGCGAATGCGACAACAAATCGAAACACCTTGAAACCTATGAGCTACATTACATACACACGTAATGCGTAATGCGAATGTGTCAGAAATCCATTATCCCGATCGCTCCATGTAGCGATTGGTGCGTAATGCGTTATGCGTCAAGCTGGGTGTGGATAGAAACCTGAGTCTGATGTGTCCATTAGTTTAACACCAGGAGAGGTGACTGAGCATTACGGAACAGTCACACCCAGGGGTGCTGATTGGAAACACATGGTGAGCTGGGCACCCGGGAGACATACGGTTAGGGGAAAGCTAAAAATGCTACCATATGCAAAGAAATATGAATACTTATCTATAATTTGGTTATAATAAAGGTAGGAACCCCCATGTGACATACAAAAAGTTACATAGATATACATGCAATATTTGGTCATATACAGAGCAGTATGGAGAATAATTGTTCTATTTTTATTTTTTAAATATAGCCAGTCGTGTGCCGCATAGCGCATTACGCATTAAGCGTGTATGGAATGATGGCATTCGCATAACGCATAACGCATAACACCTTACGCATTACGTGTATATGGAATCCTAGCTTTATTCACCCACCTCCCTACTCTGTTTCGAGTCGGAGGGTCAATAGTCGGGGTTTACTGAACGTCATGGCCGAAACAGTAGGAGTGAAGACTTCCTGTGCAGAGGGTTGCCAGTTTGAAGCCTGATCAACTCAAATGAATGCCTTACAGAATTGGAACATGTTGCATTCTAGCGTGGCCCTCAGCATTACTATGATAGGGTAATGACTGGTTAGCTCAGTATGAGGATAATGTGACTGAGTGAGAAATCGGATCATGGTGCCAATGGATTGGTCTCCACGTCGGGTAGAACCATATAGTCACCATGAGTTCACATTGTCACAAGTGCCCAACCTCCCTGATATGACATTATATGTTGCCAGGAAGTAAAACCCCAACAAACAAACAACTAGGCAGGATTTCACACAGGAGATTCTTGTATATTCGGCACACAGAGGTGGGCATCGTTTGATGCCCCCTGTGCCGCCTGGTCCCCACTCCCCGCTCCCCGCTCCCCACTCCCCGCTCCCCGCTCCCTGCTCCCTGCTCCCCACTCCCCGCTCCCCACGCCCCACTCCCCACGCCCCACTCCCTGCTCCCCGCTCCCCACTCCCCGCTCCCCGCTCACTGCTCCCCACTCCCCGCTCCCCACTCCCGGCTCCCCGCTCCCTGCTCCCCGCTCCCTGCTCCCCGCTCCCCGCTCCCAGCTCCCCACTCTCCACTCCCCACTCCCCGTTCCCCACTCCCCGTTCCCCACTCCCCGCTCCCCACTCTCAGCTCCCTTCCCACCCCCCTCCCCACCCTGCTCCGACCTACTCCCCGCTCCCCAACACACCGCCCACCGCCCACCGACCCCCACCCCGCCCCAGCCCACCCCACCCTCCCCACCCTCCCCCAATACCCCCCTACCTCCCCCTTCCCTCCATCCTGCCCAGTGAAGAGCTCCGGTCTCCCGGAAGTCCGCTCGTGTAGGAGACATGTAACGTTCACGCGATGCCAGTATCACTGGTTTCCCGGAGCCCCGCCCGACATCACGTGACGACCGAACACACACGCCAATTGTTTCTCCTCTGGGAGTCTCGTCCATGTCCACTAGAGGGCACTCTGGCCACATGCTGTCAGTTGTCACAGCTAAAGCAGTTAAGTAGGTCCTCAACACACAATCCCCCAACTCATAACCCAGCGAGCCGGCGCTCAATGCTACGTATGCGTTAGGGTTTTTGGTTGTGTTACATTATTTTGTTTGCTTGTTTTATTTTGTTTGTTGTGGTGTTTTTGTCGTTTTTTTGTTGTGTTCTATTTGGCTTTGTTCGGGGGGGGGCGTTCTGGGGGTGTCGCTGTTGTCTGCTTAGTCGAGTGACACTAGCATCAACCGTCAATGTCTCACTTCCATGTTTGCCAAGATGGCGTTGTATATCGTAATGTGCCCATATATAAATGGAGTATTGCTGCCTCGTGTAGTGTTGTGAATCCCCACTAAACAGAACTTTCCCACACACACGGGTTAGATTTGGACCACCATACCTACCCCAGCAACGGCTGCTTCCTGCTCGCCCCACCATTATACACTTTTTATTTTTTTATTTCGTAAGCTGTTATTGACAGTGAAGACAGTTTCACTGGATTCAACCAATGCCCCTGCTGTTGTATTCTTTGTTCAGGCATACAATTCAGTCATGCTATAATTAGATTTGAGTGAGTACTATAAATATATGGTTCCACTGGTAATATTATATTGAATCCAATGACATAACCATGCGTAGAATGAGAAAGACAGAGGTTTGCTTGTTTCTTGCTGGGGGTAATATATCCGAGCAAATACTAAGCTCATACAGGGACGGAATATAGCAGGGAGATATAAATTGATCTGACTAATAGCTATCTAGTTATATGAGACTACTTTTACCCTATTGCTATGGAACTTTTGGGTTACAGAATTTAATTGTGTTATATCTGGACATTTTGTATTCAACAGTTGGTGTATACCTTCGCTATACCTTTTGTGTAAATAATCCTGAATTGAAAAATGGGTGGCCACATTCTCTCAGAGTTTCCAGCACTGATAATAGGCTTATTCAGCAGAATAAACATATTTAACCCCCAAACATGTATTCAAATTGCAGAAGTTAACTGATACCATCCGACTTAATAGTGGAACTGAACGAGTAGGAGATAATATTGAATTAATAACTCACTTTAACTGCTGTAAATTGTTACCAACATTGAACAGTTGTGTGCATATATAAAATAATGTACATGCGTGAGTGATTCGGTGAGGTGGTTTCAGAAAATAAAGTATGGATTGCTCCTTCCCCAATTTACATAAAATGCAGATATACGAATATATGCACTCATTTATATATAGTGATATGTACATGGAAATGTATGTCCCGTCCGCATATAACCTTACATGTTGCCAGAACGTATAACTCCAACAACTAACATGAGTTCAGGCGCAACTCCATGTAAATGCCAATCCAAAAATGGAGATAAACAGTGGAATCAAACCTTCAAAAAAGAAATTAAATTGTTATTCCTACTAATTTGGTCATTGCTCCATAACCATGTGATCATATGAATTGTAGAAATAGTGAGAAATACAATTATTTTCAGGTAGAAACCTTTGATTTTAATCTACATTTGTGGATTGGTATTTACGTGGTTTTGCGCATGAACTCTTCAATTATATGTGCATAGGGACGGTTTAGCTATGCCTCCCATAACGGTTAAGGCTGTATATACATAAACCCCTAAATCTATGATTTCTACCAAAAAGATGTGTCGTGTTTTTAATTGTTTATATATGAGACTAGCGTCACTCATGCGAATTGTGTTTGCTTTTTTAATTTAGCACTTTTGTAATTCCCATTTCATACACTTACAATTTAGTGGCATTTTCTAGTATACATGTGCTGGTGGACCAGTATGCTGCGATACGCCCCTCCCTATATCCCTACTGTCCATGTAAGTGTAGATGCATCATCACACACATCTATTGAGAGCCTACCCGCCTGTTTTGGTATAAGACCCTGAGTGCCAGGCTCCTGGGACCGGAAACAGTTAATGGGAGCCGCTGAAAGGGACAACAAAGGCTTATGCAATACCTATAGGATGGGGCAGTATGTCCGTAGATGTACAATCGGAGCAACATGGTTTATATATTGCCGGATTTACCTATTGGCTTGCCTAAAGCCTCAACAGATAGGGGATCTCCGGCCAAAGTGCATCATATTGTTGACATTCGCATATGCCTTTGGGAGGCGCCTCACGGGTGGAATACCATAGGACCTATCTTTAATTAAATCTGGCAGTGGATGTATATGTGTGTGTGTGGCGCGAGGGGGGTCACCAGTATACCACTCCCCGACAGCTGGTGGGAGGCACTCCACGAATGCGCCGATGGAGGAAGCAAAGTAATTATGTTCCCTTCGAATTTATACTGGTATAATGAATTATGAATCACATATATATAGGGCACGTCCAAATGCGGACATTAAGCAGTTACAATTCTCGTGTCGGGGGTTTTGTTGCAATGAAGGGAGAGATTTTGGCTAGATCGGGTCTAGAATTTGCAGTTCTACTAATCCAGACCCACGGTGCCAACCATTGCTTTATCCAGGTTTTCTTATGTCAATACAAACCGGACGTGGTGGCTGAATCGGTAGCGGGATATTGGAAGTTCGAATCCAGCTAGAGTCAAACCAATGACTTTCAAAATTGATACCTGTCACTACGTAGCCTAGTACTCAGCATTATTCGGATATATCAAGGACTGGTTAGGTCAGTATCAGGATAATGTGACTGAGTGGGAAACTGCTTCATGGTGCCCCCCCAACCTGGTTTTCCAGTGTGGCAGCACTATGAATTCGTCATGAGTGTGTACTGTCACAAGTTGGTACCTGTTATATGATCTTATATATATTACCAGGGCATAACATAATACTCCAATAAATAAACAAAGTAAACAGTGTGTGACTTCTAGTGTCCTGGTACTGGAATCACTGAGGTGCGGGGAGCTTCAAACCAAGGGAATCATTACACCTAGAATTACAGCATTTATGACAGTTCCTGCCTAGCATCCTATTCATTGACTGTCTAGACTCCCTCATGTTTTCCACTGAGGCACACCTACCTGTGCATATGGGAGTTCACTTTCTGATGTTGTTTCATCTTAGTATACTTGGAAAGCGTCAAGCTACAACAGTCAGGACATTTAAATTGTTTGAATACCTGTAACATTGCATGGCCAGAAGACTAATGTTTCGAGGTTGAAAACCCCGATTTTCGCCAATGAATAAACTTAGATATATTCCAACTGAACCTAAATTCTGTACCTAACAGGCATTATAGCTTAATATTTTTTTGAAAAAAAATTATTGTATTAATAATAATAATAAAACATTTATATAGTGCCCGATCCAGCAAGCTGTTCTCAGGTGCTTTACATAACAAACAAATATACAGGGAAATAAATTTCACCTAGTTAAAAGCAGATTTAAACAAATGTGTCTTAAGACCTTTTTTTAAAGCAACAACATATTTACAATCTGTGATATATCCTGGCAGAGCATTCCACAGTCTTGGGGCAGCAATACTAAAAGCACGATCCCCAAAGCCTGTAAGTCTGCTCCGAGGAACTGCTAACTGGCTGGAGAGTGTGGAGCGCACTGTTCCAACATTTCTTATCTGTTATTGTATTCACAATTCTTAGGTTTATTTGACTAAACTTGTATGTGTTTTTATCTTTTCGAAAGAACAACCGTATTTACCTTTACCACCTATGGCTCCAAAGCAAATACCCCGGCACATAAACAAAGAACAAGTTTGTTCAGATGAAAAATGCATTTGGGAAGGAAAAGTAAAATATATGCCCAGCAACTCTCATGTGCGCTATCGTTAGAAGCCTATGATGCTTTTATCGATGCATATTTACCCCAAATTACATTACCAAGTGTAAACTAATTTTGCTCAGACAAATTGAACAAAACAATCAATGTTAATTCAGGGGAAGCAGGGTTTTTTTTAGTCCCCGATATTGGGACATCGTAATAAATTGTTGTTGATTCCTGATTGATGCCACCGATATAGTTGGCGCTCCCGTGGCAGGATACACCCAGAACAATGACAATGCCACGGTCAATTGCTGCCCCTGTATCAGGAGCCAATCACCAGGCCACCGCCAGACATAATTCTTCTTCAGTAAGAGAGCAAGCACCAATCCTGCATTTCATTACAACATAAATATGACAATAACATGCGCCTGTTGCAACAATATATGTTTGATTATTGGGGTTGTACGTCCTTGCAACAACCGAGGTCACATCAGGACGGTTACCGATTTGTGACAGTCCCCGGTTATGGTGGCGACATTATAATGTTGCCTGACTGGAACACCAAACTACTGGTACCATGACCCAATACCCCACTCAAACATATTATCCTGATACTGAGCAAAAATGTCCTTTCCCTATCCTGTTAATATTGTGCGTCAAGCTAGGTAGCGACAAATATCAATTGTGAACCTCATCGGTTTGTCTTTGTGGTTATTCAAAAGCCACAAACTACAACATAGGAATATAGTGAACACTCTTATCAATACTGTAAGTCATTGGTTTGTTTGTGCCGGTGTTCAAACCCACAAACTCCCACGCAGGAAGACACTCAGCAGTCTTACCATCATGGACATCATATCCGGTCCTGCAACGGTAGAAGTGCTCAGGTGGTGCTAAGAGGCATGTGTATCTTGCCCACTTCACACCTGTGTATCATAATTACCAATCAGCAGGTGACAGGTGTTATGTTATTGCAAGGCGACCCGGCCGCAGATGTCGCAAATACTGTTGTTGCATGGTACACCATTGTATGGTCCTACTCAGCAGTCATTGTATTGCAGTGGCAATATGGACTGGTGGTCTGTATCCACTAGCCGATGTGTGGGATAAGATCATCGACTTTCGCAGACTGATATTTCAAAGGAGTTAGCGGACCCAATGACCGAGTGGGTAGAGCGAATGCCTCCCGCACGGAAGGTCGGGATTTCGAATCCCAGCCGAGCCACCCCAATGACTTGATACTTGTCGCTTCCAAGCTTGGCACTCAGAATTAATATGATATGACAAGGACTCGTTAGCACAGTATCAGGATAATGTGACTGTGTGGGATATCAAGCCATGGTGCTGGCGGCCTGGGTTCCCAGTGGGGCAACTCTATAAAGTCGCCATGAGTGCACATTGTCATACGTCGGGACCCATCCTGATATGACCTTATATGTTGCGAGGACATAACACACCAACAACAAACACATTGTTGAAGGTGTCAATTCCGATGGTTCTGAGTTTGCGCTCATTTCTCATAGCTAAACATATCAGGTTAAGTGATATATCCACCCACAGTTTTCCGATGTTCTTGGGTTCGATCCCCGGCAGAGTTAAACTAGTGATTTTCAAAATGAATACTTCTTGCTACCTAGGCTGGTGTTCGGCATCTCTATTAAGGCAGAACGACTGGTTTGCTAAGTAACAGGATAATCAAGTAGCCAGCTCGTTTAAAGTACAAGGACATGACAATGGTAGTGGAATAAGAAATGGCAAGTATCCACAATAAGTGTCAATTAGCCTGCATCCTCAAAATGATACCCCAGATGATATGAACAATTACTCTCAGTGTTCCCAGGGATTAATGCTGAAAATTAACCAATACCTGCGAGAGTCATTTGTCATCATCACTTCCCATTATAATGTGTCCATCACTAGGATATCTAGGATATCTATAATACCTTTACTAGGATATCTATAATACCCAGCAAGTCAAAACAAATCTTCCAGTTGCATAGTCTACTGAAAGTATCACATTTGAGACACATCTACATATCATTATTTCTATATAAGTAAATAAGATACACGTGCACGTATGTAAGGCTTTTTATTGATGCATCAACTGGAATACAATATCAAATTGATGGAAATATTTCTTTGGTATTTCATGATGTATGTCAACATTAACTGCGCTTCATTTAACCCCAAATAGTTCCTAGGTAGAAAGTTCAGGAATATATGTCATAAAAGGAACATCTAATACATTTATCTCACAATATGGCCACGCTAAACAATCGGATAATGCTTCTTGAACAACCAATCACAAATGTTCCTCTGATGATCATTGTTGTTACACGTTAATGAAAGAAAGGGCTTTAAGTGGTGTTCTCTGTGGCAGAGTGGTTAGAGAATCTGACTTTTTTTCAAGGTCAGACTGCTAATCTGAAGGTTGGTGGTTCGATTCCCCATGCCCCCCACACCGCTGCCAATTTGGATTTCCACCACTGTGTATAACTTACAGCGTCAACAAAGGCTGGTTGCTCTTATACCATGTCTATGAGGTATGGGAGGTTAACAATCCTGTGGGTCGGTAAAAGTGTAGGTGAAAGTCAGGCTTTCTATCGACAATTGTCTAATGGTGAAAACAAGTCTACTCAGACTTATCCATGATAGGCAGTATAAATCTTCGAGAAAAAAAAAAGTAAAAATAAGTTACATCTTCTTCCTCCAAGGAAAGACTGCCTCTTTCACGGCGAAGTCTTCATAGACGGGAAGTGAGACAATGCCCTTTGCAGCAAATCGTATTTAGAGTCTCTGACTTTTTGTTGAGTTCAGTGGAAAGGCCTCAATGTACTAAGTCGAAAACGAACAGCATGTGGAGCGTCTTAGCTGGCGTAATACTAGCAAGCAAAGATCTCCAATTTAGCTTATCTACGACTTACCGGGTTGCAAAATGATGTTACTTGGGAAAACTAAACAATTTTGACCTTAGCTCTCCTTTTTTTCTACCGCGTGCGGTGGCCGACTCGGTAGAGCGCGGGCCTCCCATGCGGGAGATCGGCAGGTCGGGTCCACGTCGAGTCAAACCAATGACTTGTATCACTGATATTTGTCGCTTCCTAGCCTAGGGCTCAGCATTAATAGGACTGGTTAGCTGAATGTCAGGATAATGTGCCTGAGTGAGATATTGGCTCATGGTGCCGGCAGCCAAACTTCCCAGTGGGGCACCATTATATTCATCATGAGTGCACACTGTCACAAATCGGTACTGATATGAACTTAGATGTGCCCAGCACATGAAACTCCAACAACCAAACTCGTTTTGTTCTCGCTCCTTTAAAGACAACAACCCACTACACCAGCGCAGTGACATTTGTATGCATGGCTCATTCAGTCCTTGTAATTAAGGACTACAGGTATCCAATTCGTAACGTCAGTAAGACAATGATGTATGTCGGCAGGTAAAGCTTGTTTGGACTGTTTTATTTGTTGGAGTTTTACGTCCTACCAACATCTAGTCATACCAGGACGGGCCGTCAAAAAGGAAAGTTTGTTTTATTTAAGGACGCCTCTAGATCACATTAATTTGTATCATCATCTATTGGAAAGGTATGGTCATTCTGACATATGTCTTTGGATGAAACCTGCTGCATCCAAATAGGCTCCACTTTCACAATAAGCAGCATGGGCTCTTTCATATGCACTTCCCCACAGACAGGATAGCACATACCACAGACTTTGATGAACCAGTTGTCGACCATTGGTTGGAACTGAAAATAGCCCAAACTGCAAATGTGTCTACTGAGCAGGATTGAACGGATGACCTACACCTTCACAGGTGGACATTCTAATGGCTCAGTTACGACCCGTGCCCAGGATGGGCCACCTGATATGACCTAGGATGTTGCCACAACGTAAACTCTAACAACCTGTACAATTTTCCGATATTATGAGATATGGATATATGAACTCTACTATAATAAATTGCAACTTGTCTATAAAATGGTAAATAGTATATACAAACCAAAGGCATATGAGGGATATGGGGAGTTGGTATGCTATTACTTATAAAGTATAGAAATTGTATAGTAAAATAGTAAAGAGGAAGTGTCACTTCTTAGGGGGATAGTCTTTGAGAAGTTGCCTCACATACCCCCTCCCCTCAAGAGTTATTTATGGATCTCTGCACGAGAGATAGACCTAACCATGCCTTGGCAACAGGGATATTGAACCCTCATTGGTGGTTAGAGGAATGCTTGTTAGGTATTGGAAGATTGCATCATGTGAGCACCACCATCTTGGATTCTAAAAGCTATATATATAATAAACTAAGCAAGCTCCTTCTGGTTCCTTCTGCACACTCTATCTTGTGTCTTCCTTCTCTATACTTGCCTGTAGTGATTTCCTATTTAACCTGCCTACACAACCACAGCTGGTGGCCATCGCACTTTACAAAGTGACCTACCAGGATGGGTACCGACTTGTGATAGTACACATTTATAGTACCTTGACCGTGCTGTCCCACTAGGATACCAAGTCACCAGTACCATATCATGATTCCCTACTCAGACATAGTATCTGATTACTGAGCTGACCACTCCCTATCATAATAATGCTCAATACCAGGCTAGCTGGTAAAAAGTATCAAATGTGTAAGTCATTGGTTTGACTCGGATGAGATTAGAACTGCTGACCTTCCGCAACGGAAGCCTGCGCTCTAACTGAATCGGCCCCCTTATCTAGTCTTTGTCCAAGCTTCTTGATCCATCTTAATAGTGTGCGCGTATTTATACCGAGTCCCACCCGATAGGACATGCGAGTAGGGCATGGAAAGTTGTGTAGAAGTCCGGTTTGAGTTCCACATGGTGGTTGTCTCCACTTTGACAACCCTTCTGTGTACGATATATTGGCAGGTTGTGGCATGGTAGAAGGAGCAGTTATGATTGTGTACTCTCTTGGGGCCACCCGCCATATATAGTATACGCAGATGTAGTCATGCTTGCACTTCAGTAACCAGAGACACATGCCAGGTTGGCTATATCTAGGCATGGTTGTACTTCAGTAACCAACAACACATGCCTGGCCATATATATATACACAAGTGTAGTCATGGTTGCACTTCAGTAACCAGCGACACAGACCTGGCCAGATAGATACGCAGTTGTAGACATGTTCGCATTTCAGTGACCAGTGACAGAGGCGGGGACCATATATGTATAGACACTGCTGTCTCCATGGTTGCACTTCAGTAACAACTGATACAGTCCTGGCAACATATATGTGCACCTGTAGTCATGGTTGCACTTCAGTTACCAGCAGCACAGACGGGGGCATTATATATAGATACTGGTGTAGCCATGGTCGCACTTCAGTAACCACTGACACAGCCGGGGTGATATATATATATTTTACCTCGGTAAACAGCCTCAGGCTAGCCTCAGGCTAGGGAGAGGTAAGCACGTCCGGTACCAGCAATTAGCATATACAACTCACGACTGGATAACGTGTCGTTGGGTTGCTCCGGCAAAATTAGTCTACATACAAGCAAATACGCAGTAAGTATAATAAAAACTGTGGTTAGCTTAATTATGATGCATTAGAGCATCATTATGGAAAGTTTAGACTTTCGTTGGTCCAATTTGGACGAGTTATTTGGTTATAAACAACCAAGGATAGAACACTCGAGTGGGTTTCTCGAAGGAACCAAACCGGTCATTAGCGGTTATGTCAACACCCGGGTCACCGTGTGACTATGGGTAGAGATGTGGGTTTCGCCCTATCTCATGTGGAAATTCTCTCGTACTCTAATAGAGAGTAATGTTGGAGATGCTCCTGGGTTTCTTTTATAGACTCCCCTAGACAAAACTTTTTCAGGCGTTTCTCCGAGTTTCGTAGCATTTTCTCCAACTTGTTGACGTAGTAGTCACAGGTGGGAGAAGTGTGCGGAACAGAGGGATGGGCGGGCCGATACACTGGTCCCGACCCCGCGTAAGGTTTGGGCTTGACCCACAACCCACGCACAAATTTAGCTTATTACGCCTGTGTTATAACGGTATAAACACGTTCTTTAACACCAATAGATGTCCAAATGAGTTTGAAACAACCATATTGTGACATATATATATACCGGGACTGACCAAAAATGTTTGTTTCAGTTCCCGATGGCCACGAAGCGGAGTAAGCGCGGTGCAGCAGCAGCCGAGGGGCGTGTTCCGAGTGGAGTGGACGAGGAGTACGACTCCTCACCCGTGTTGTCGGCAGGGCCGTCGACACAGCCCCGGGCGCATATCCTCTCCGACCCGGACGAGGACGCAGTGCCTGATGTGCCTGCGCCTCCAGATTGGGAGGCTCGCTTTGCAAGATTGGAAAGCCACATCTTGACTGCCAAATCGCCTGTGTCTCGGAAGCGGCGTAGGCCGAGTGTCCAAGAGGATTCATTTGAGGATTTCTTGGACACAGACTCGGCGGTGGAGCTTAAGGCTCCTCCTCCTCCTTCTCCTAAACGGAGGAAGAAGAAGAAACAGGTGATTTCTTCGGGTGATGAATTCACCAAGGAGCGGGCAGAGTCTGGTTTGCGCAAAAAGCGGAAGACTAAGTCCAAAAAGAAGAAGAGGAAGAGGAAATATTCTTCTTCTGAGTCGTCCACTGAGTCTACTTCTACGGAATCAGACTCAGACACCGTATATGAAGGGGTCTATGCGGACATTGGCACTAAAGTGGCTAAGAAGGTGGAGAAGCCAAAGGCTAAGCGGGTTAAAACCACTACGCTTATGCGCGAGACCGTGAATGGTCATTTTCGCACGTTCAAACCGGCGGAGGTTATCTCCAAGTTAGGAGATGAGTTAACAGGCATAAAGGGTGTTCCCAACTCCATCATTAAAGAAATGGATCGGGATGTCAATATGACGGATGACCGTAAGAAGTTTGAGGATGTGTTGCACACAGTGCATAAGGCAGTGTTGGCTACCCTAACAGCTATTGTTCCTGTGGCTAATAGGATGCAGAGTGAAAATAAGTTCTCGTCTTTGGCTAAGACAATGGACAAAGGCATTGCAGTACTAGCGGCGGCAGGTAATTACCTGTCGTTTCGAAGATATGAAAATGTCTTCAAGTCAGTTTGCACAGATGCTGGCAAAGAAGTGGCTCGCTCTAAGAAGGTTACCGATAATGAGGGGAAGGAGTTTACGCTCTATCTTGCTCCAGAGCCGATTAAAGGGAAACCTTTAGATAATACCAAGATGTTTGGCGGTCAACTACAATACCTCTATAAAGAGGTAGAGACTGCAGCCAAGAGTGGCAAAAACATGGATGGCAAGAAGAAACAGGAAGTTCCTCGTTTCAAAAAGTCACGAGGGGATTTTCGTCCACGACGGTTCACCAGAGGAACCAGACCGAGTTCAAACTTCGGTCAAGGGTTTCGGGGCCGGGGCGCTCGCCCAGGCTGGACCGACAACACCGCACGGCCAATAGGTCGAGGGTTCAACTCGTCGAGACCTTTCCCCAGGGGCGGGTCCAAGTAGAGGTCCAAACACAAACTTTACAAGTCCCTGCAGCCTCTAAAAACACACAAACTGTAAGCAACTTTGTGGCTGGTAATATTAGTAATCATATTTCTGAGTGGCACAAAATTACTAGTGACCAAGAAATTATAGAAATAGTTAGGGGTGTTCAAATTCCCTTTACACAAATTCCTGTACAAAGTATAATACCTTTTCCATATAACATTCAACCAGTTGAACGAGACGCACTAACTAAACAGGTACATAAATTCTTTGAGAAAGGAATTATACAAAAAGTGACACACTGTTCAGGACAGTTTATTTCAAACATTTTCTCGAGACCGAAGCCTAATGGTGATGTTCGAATGATCCTGGATTTAACAATCCTTAATAAAAGGGTGGAATATCGACATTTTAAAATGTTCTCTCTAGATACGGCACGAGATCTGATTACACCAGATGCGTGGATGGCTAGTGTTGATTTACAGGATGCATATTATACGCTTCCCATAATGGAACAATACCGAAAATTTCTTCGATTTATTTGGGATAACCAACTCTATGAGTTTACCTGCATGCCGAATGGCTTAGCTTGTGCGCCACGTTTATTTACTAAATTGCTTAAACCTGTTTTCTCGGTAATGGCGAGGAAGGGTCACATAATGTTTCCATACATAGATGATTCTTTTATTATAGCATCAACACAAATTGGTTGTGTGAATGCAGTTTTGGATTTATGTGCATTACTCACTAAATTGGGGTTTTATGTACATCAACAAAAGTCAGTGTTTAAACCAACAAAACAACTCAAATGTTTAGGGTTTATTCTGGATACACAGTCCCTTACAGTGTCGATAACAGAACAAAAACTAATTAAGTTTATGACTACAGCGACTCAGCTTATTAAGTTATCAAAGCCAAAAATTAGACAGGTTGCTGTTCTTATTGGCATAATGACCTCATATGCACCTGCTGTGTTATATGGGAAGGCCCATATTAAGTCGCTAGAAATAGATAAAAATTTAGCGTTAACACGAACTAAAGGCAATTTTGAGCGAAAGATGTTTATTTCGCAAGAAGGGTTACAGGATATTGGATGGTGGATGCAACATATAGCAAGTTCACCAAATCCAATCCGCATGGCGGAACCTAATACAGTAATTACTACTGATGCTTCGTTAGAAGGTTGGGGAGCTCATCGAGATGGGGTCACAACAGGAGGTAGATGGCTTGATGATGAAAAATCAGACTATATTAATGCACTAGAATTGCGTGCTATTTATCTGGGCTTACGTAGTTTAGTAAAGATAAATAAATCACAGGTTAGAATACTAACTGATAATACTACTGCCATGGCATATATTCGTAACATGGGTGGAACCAAATCAAAGTCTTGCAATCAGTTATCTAAACTGATTTGGAACTGGGCACAGGCTCAACAAGTCTGGCTGACTGTAGCGCATATTCCAGGGTCACAAAATACACTTGCAGATTATAAAAGTAGAAATTTCCATGACCATTTAGAGTGGTCTCTCTCTACACATTTGTTTAACTTCGTTTGTGAAAAATGGGGTACACCTGAAGTTGACTTATTTGCATCACGAAATAATAACAAGTTACCCTGTTATGTTTCTTGGCATCCTGAACCGGATGCTTGGAAAGTAGATGCGTTTGCTATTACCTGGGAAAATAATTATTTTTATATTTTCCCACCATTTAGCATTATCAGCCGAGTAGTGAGAAAAATCGGCTTGGAAGGGACACATGCGATACTGGTGGTGCCCGATTGGGACACGCAACCTTGGCTGCCAGCAGTTTCACAACTGGCAAAAGATCGTATACGATTCCCAAGAAAACTCGGGAATCTGACGCACCACGGACCGCTAGTGGTTCACGGCGACGTGTCAACGACGCCCCTATTGGCATTCCTTTTCTAAGGAAGCAGCTACAGCAATTTGGATTGGACAGAATTACTGAGGATAGGATAGTATCGGATGCCTGGAGGCCAGGAACTGTCAAAATGTATACAACCTATTTAAAGAAATGGGGTGTACATTGTTTGTTAATGAAAGTTAAGCCAACAAATCCAAAGATTTCACAAGTAGCTCGGTTTCTTCGTTCTCTAGAGGATGAAGGACTTTCCTTTGGATCGATTAATGCGGCGAGGTGTGCGTTATCAATTATATTACCTAGAATTGATGGCGAAACAGTTGGAAAACATTATGTTATTTGTTATTTACTTCGTTCAATTTATCAAAGGAATCCTCCAAAACCAAAGTATAGTCGGTTTTGGGATGTTTCTATAGTATTTAAGTTGTTTCAGGCTTGGCCTCACAACTCGTGGTTAGATATAAAACAGTTAGGTTTTAAGGTCGCGGTCCTGTTATTGTTAGTAACCGGACACAGAGGACAGACGATTGTTGCTTTATCCTTAACTGGATTAGAAATAGACAAGCAACAAGCTACGTTTGATTTAGAAAAATTGCTTAAATCGAACACGTTAGGTGACCCTTTATCAACGGTTCACTTAGACTGTTTTCCGAATGATCGGAAATTATGTGTTGTGTCGGCCATACGGGCTTATATATACAAGACAAAGGATTTACGTGCATCACAACAACTATTAGTGAGCTTTATAAAGCCACATAAGGCGATTTCACGAGACACACTTGCCAGATGGACAATTACGGTGTTGAAATTGGCTGGAGTGGATACGAGTAAATACTCTTCCCACTCAACTAGAGGAGCCATGGTCTCCAAGGCACGGGTGCTTGGTATTTCTGTGAAAAGAATACTAGCGCATGCAGGCTGGAAGACGGCTAAGTCGTTTGCAAAACATTATAATAAACGACTAGAAAAGCCTACCGGCGTTGCAAAGCGTCTTCTCGCCAACTAGGTGAGAACAAAAATTTAGAATGTTATAATAATAAGAAAGAATGATATTAAGGATAAAAATGAATTATGTAAAGGTCTCCCTAGCCTGAGGCTAGCCTGAGGCTGTTTACCGAGGTAAAATAGTATAGTTATACGAGTCTTACCTTGGTACAGATGATGGATAACTGTTGTTTTACCGAGGTATAAGCCTCGGATAGATGTGGGCTAGGGCCCTCCCGCCACACCCTGCCACATCTATTCCGTTGGTGTACCTTTTCGGTAAAGTAATAGTATCCATTGTTTGAAAGTCATTTTTATCCTCAATAAGTAGGTTAAGATTGCTGGTACCGGACGTGCTTACCTCTCCCTAGCCCACATCTATCCGAGGCTTATACCTCGGTAAAACAACAGTTATCCATCATCTGTACCAAGGTAAGACTCGTATAACTATACTATACACAATTGTATCCATTGTTGCATTTCAGTAACCAGTGATACAAGCGTGGCAAAATATGCGCAGCTGTAGTTATGGTTGACTTAAGTAACCAGCGGCACGGACCTGGGCAGATATATATGCAGATGTAGTCATGGTTGCACTTCAGTAACCAGCGACGCAGACCGGGCCCCATATATATGCATATGTAGTCATGGTTGCACTTCAGTACCCATCGACAACAACCTGGCCACATATATACGCAGCTGTAGTCATGGTTGCACTTCAGTTACCAGTGCCACCGACCTGGCCAAATATATATGCAGCTTTGTCATGGTTGCACTTTGGTAACCAGCGACACCAACCTGGCCACATATACACACAACGTTTTCATAGTTGCACTTCAGTAACCAGCGACACCGACCTGGTCACATATATATGCAGCTGTAGTCATGGTTGCACTTAAGTAACCAGTGACACGTCCTGGCCTCATATATACACATTTGTAGTCATGGTTGCACTTCACTAACCATACAGGTGCATGTATATATCCATGCTTTTCCGTCACCAACAAGCAATATCACCTTGATCCCTTTGATACATTGATTGATTGATTGATTGATTGGTGGTTGCTTTATGCCGTGTCGGCAGCATAGGCCATATTCACGGCGAGAAATGTTTGTTTTTTGTTCAAACCATCGCTTTTACATGTAAAATGGCTACACATGTGTGTAGCCATTTTCCCACTTGGATAACCACCGTTATATATATATATGGGTCTATGTACAGATATCTAACCATGCATCCACTTGCGTAAACACGGTTACATGCCTGGACCCTTAAGGGTGCATTCCTTACATCCGTAATACGTAATGCGAATGCGAATGCGAATGCAACAACAAATCGAAACGCCTTGAAACCTATGAGCTACATACCTTACATGTGTAATGCGTAATGCGTATTGCGTTTTTCCGATCGGTCCATGTAGCGATCAGCGCATCATGCGGTATGCATCAAGCTGGGTGTGAATAGAAACCTGAGTCTGATGTGTCCGTTAGTTTAACACTAGGAAAAGCTACTAAGCATTACGGAACGGTCACGCACAAGGCTTCTGAGTGGAAACATATGGTAGTGGTGGTGGTGGGGTTTCGGGTTGGTAAAAATGCTACCAGAGCCACAAAAATATGAATACATATCTATAATTTGGTTATAATAAAGGTAGGAAACCCCATGTGACGTACAAAAAGTTACATAGATATAAATCCAATATTTGGTCATATACAGAGCAGTATGGAGAATAATTGTTTATTTTTATTTTTTAAATATAGCCAGTTGTGTGCCACATTACGCATGCGGCATTACGCTTGTAAGGAATGCTGGCATTTGCATACCGCATAACGCATTATGCATTACACATTATGCATTACGTGTGTAAGGAATGCCCGCTTTAAGCTAAGATTCCTTCTACTCGGTATGCGGCATGCAACATGCTGTATGTGAATGGCATGATTCCTTCTATGCGGTATGTGGTATGCGGTATGCGGCATGTGGCGAGGTATCACACGGGGGTTCCTACCTTTATCCTCAGAAAAGCAATTATAAAGGTAGGAACCCCTATGTGAGACTAATGACTATGTACACGGCACCACCACCACCACCACCACCACCACCACTACTATTACTACTACAACTACTACTACTACTACCACCACCACCACCACCATATGTTTCCCCTCTGCACACACTAATCACTATATACACAGCACCCCTCTATGCATGTGTGTCCCCTACGCTCCCCTGTGTGTGACCGTTCCATAATGATCAGTTGACTCTCCTCATCTAAAACTAATGGACAAGTGTGACTGATGTTTCTATTTGCATACCGTGTGCCACATGCCCCATGCCGCACCGATCGCTACAGGGACCGATCGCATTCGGATTTGCATACCGCATGTAAGGGGTGTTGCCCATTGACTTCAAGGCGTTTCGATTTTTGCCGCATTCGCATTCGCATTCGCATACCGCATACCGCATACCGCATACCGCGTGTAAGGAATCTTAGCTTTATGCGCACAGCTCTTGCCTCGTGTCCAATTAGGTAACCAGAGTTACATGCCTCGACCCATATGTAAACAACTATATCGATGTGTCCACTTATCTAACCAGTGTCACAAGCATTGACTCACATGTACACATCTGTAGCCATGTGTTCACTTATTTAACCAGCGCTAAACGCCTGAACCCATAAACACCCCTCCTCGTATCCATCCCCTCACGCTCCCGGCCTGTCGCCATCCCGGCCTGCTGTGTGCGGAACCCGGCTGTCCTTCGCCCTCCCTAACCGCGGCCCTGCTGTGTACAACCGGGGAGGTACATTCGCGCACATTTAGGGACACTTTGCCCTGGCCACGGCGGCCCGGACACCGTTGTCCGGGAGGTAATCTGTGTTAGTGCCGGCCCACATAGGCTATACACTGCCGGATTAGTGTGCGTGTATGTGTGTGAGTGAGTGTGCTCGGGCAGAACGATACCGACAGTCTGTTAAGCGGTAGGCGGGAGGGGGAAGGGGAGAGGCCGGGGAGGGGCTAGGGGTGCCGGGTGCGTGGTTAGGGGGTACGGATGCCATGTGGGTGGGTGGGTGGGGTGGGCTCCGTCGCGTGCATAGCCTGTTTGCAGACCATGTAGGCCCGACTAACATTTGTTTGATGGAGGGATGGGCCCCCGAGGACAAGTACCGCATGTTAGATGCCCCCCCCCCCTCCCCTCGCTCTCGCTCTCGCTCTCGCTCTAGCTCTCCCTCATCCTCTCGGTCTCCCTGTCCCTCTCCCTCTCGCTCTCCCTCTGCCTCTGCTTCCCCTATCCCTCTCCCTCTCCCTCTCCCGGTCACTCTCACCCTCCCTAATCCATTCCCTCTGCCAATGCCTCTCCCTCTGCCTTGGCACCGATCCTGATATGACCTTCTCCACATCTGCCCTTCTTCAATTATTCCCTTCTCCCTCTGACCCTTTCCCTATCCTTTTCAGTGTCCCCCACCCGGTTAAATATGTCCCCTATATCTAACACAAAATGTCCGTTTGTACATACCCACCACAGGAAACCTATATGTGATCAAATAACACGAGATTACATAAGCATTACCGATTACAACCAATATTCTCTTACTAACCTCATTTGTAGGCATACATGTGGCTTCATTCTTCACATCGTCCTAGATGTTTAATATCGCTGTCCCCAACTGACTTTGGCGAATGACGTCACTGACGATATTGATGGTCTCCTTCCCATGCTGACCCTGATATTGCACAACACCTGATCCCCCCTAATACAACTACCCCTCGCTTCCACATCGAATATGAATCAGTTCTTTAACCGACTTTCAAATTGAAATCTTCCCACATAGAAGGCAAACGGGGGACCATGGTCATGGACATCGCCCCCATAACAGTGTAATAATGGGTTTGGGCTGTTACACGGTTGTTTATTGCCACCAATAAACCAGCAGGGATGGCCAAATGAGGTGAATATCCGTCTCCCGTTTTGGGAGATTGTGGGGTTCGAACACATATGTTTGAACCCTGGTTGAGTCAAACCAACAACTTAAAAATTGATGCTTGTCGCTTCCTGGCCAGGTGATTGACATTATTAGGATAGGGCAAGGACTGATTTGTTCAGTGTTAGCATAATGTGACTGAGTGTGGTATCAGGTCCTGGTGCTGGTGGTATGGTATCCCAGTCGCGCAAAACCTCAAAGTCACTCTGAGTGTGATTCCAGGTCGTAAAACTCCAACAACCAACTAATTAATTCCCCATATCCAGGGTTAACTGTGGGTAATGGTAAGGTTTTATAGCGATATAGCGAATGGTAGACAGGAAGTGTGAACACTTATTTGTCTCTCATTTTTTGTTGTTGGTACATTAGTTGTCCCAAGCAGTGGAAATCCCAGTCACAGACGACTGGTCTTCCCTACTCCACTGCTGGTCGATAGATAGCCCGCGCCTACACTCTTAGCGACCCAATGGATTGTTAACCTCCCACACCACATAGACATGGTATGAGAGCAACCGGCCTTTGATGACGCTGTAAGTTATACACAGCGGTGGAAATCCAAATCAGACACTCTAACCACTCCGCCACAGAGAACGGACAAATCCAGCCCTGTGATTGACGCATATGTGAGTGGGGTCGGAATCGGCTCAGACAAATTCTCATCTCATGATGTGGTTGTATTGTGCTGATTTGTGATAGTGCACAATCATGGTATCATTATATTACCACCCCATGGTGACTGGGTCGAATATATCCGTTGAATGCGTCTAGTTTGCGAAAATAGAACGGAAACGATCTTCTCTCCTACCAGGTGGCAATTCGAGGGATGATCATGCAAATTAATATGCATCTAGTCGAATCATCAATAAAATAAATCAAATGTGATCTGGAATAATATTTAGGGCAATGTTTTTGTTGACATTGCTATATCAGCAAGAAAAGCTGTAACCATGGCGAGTATGCATAAGATGTATAATTACAGTTACCGATATTACATATTTTTATATATTAGTAAACAAAGCTATATCTATATGATAACCGAAAGTCTCCAGAGGACCTACCCCATTAGTTAATGTAGTCTTCTGAGTGTGCCGCATACCAGCATGGTACCCCTAGTGTGTGGGATTGAGTACTAGAATTCTGGTCTGTATCCATTTGATGAAACTAATGAAATATTTCTTAATATTCATTGATACTTTATCCAATCCGGTCCAAACTAAATGTTGTGGTAATGGTCAGGACATTTGACATCATATTTTGCTTTCTAATGATGTTAGCCATTATACAAACCTCCCAAAACTCAGTGTTCCCCAACCAGATTTGTAAAACTGCACCATCATCCTATATACAATTTGACCTTGGTAATTGAATCAGGGTCAACTGGCCACCATAGGTCACACGAGGTAATCTCTCCAACCTAATCATGATTAACAAGTGAAATGTCCACAGTCACAAAACGTGTAATGTAGCTTACCAATTTAGCATATAATCCTAGATGGATGCCTAATGAAAAAAAGCACGTGACCTGTAACGTGGGCATCTTTAACACAACGCAGAAATAGTTTCGTCCGTCGTGTCTGTACAGCCACTTCTTCCCGATCAGGTCCCCTCACACGTCCCCTCACATCAGGGGCAGGCACTTACCTCATGTACTCTCCACTTACCCATGCACTGTGTCCCATTATAGAACGTGCGTGCCTGTGATTGGCCTATATTGCCATGCAATATGTGGCGGTATTGCACGCTTTCCTATGTAGGAGTTCTTTGCGGAATTACTGTCCGTGTGTTAAATGTTTACATGAAGGTAACACCACATAATGAAAGCAAATGCAATTTGACAAGCGGCACAGCGAATTAGCGAATGCATACATTCTTTGGAAGGACAAGGCGCCTTGAATAATTGGCATACAACGCCTCCGCCTCAGGTGTATGTACGTTGTGGCATTTCATACATTAAGTCGTGTCTGCTAGTTGTATATAGGCGTGCCTTCTCTTCAGTCGATTGGTACTAGTACATGTGCACGTTTCAGGCTTAACATCCGACAAATTAATTCTAGTAGTTTTCTGCCAAATAAAATGTGAGTTCAATGAAGGATCAATTAGCGTTCAGACATCTAAGCTTTGTCATCTATTCATTTCCTACTAGTGTAACGTGTTTTATGCACGTGTACTGGTATGCACTGACCTCTCAAGAAAGTGACCAGGATCCTGTACAAGCTATACGATGTATAGTTGTTGAACCACAACTGTGTATGTATACACATTTAAGTGCATTGTCTGTATGTATGTAATTGCAAGCATTAAAAGACGTACCATTCCATGGGGATGAGTGCAATGGTCTGCCCTGAACTCACAGGCAAGGAGCCGCATAGGCAGATGACGTGGATAATATGGTGATGTGGGTTCGAGTCCCGCTCTAGGCGCGGTGTTTTCTATTTACATCACCCCCACAACACAACCATTAATTATAGTCGAACAGTATAGTATTGTCTCCTTTTCGTGTGTGCATCATTCTCTATCGTCTGAAGTAAATGATTAAGCGTACCTTACCCCCAACCATGTTAAATACTGGACTTAATTCTTGTGGATGGATATCAAGTCGAATTCCATGGGTTCGCAGCTTCATCCACTTTAACCATACAGAGTCCGATAAAAGCATCAACTTTTCAAAACCAAAGCAATGATATAGGTTTGATCCTACATATTTAACTTAGATACTGGTGCACTTATTAAGCCATTGGTGTCACGTCGAATGGCATATTGAGATTGTTGGGGGGGGGGGGGGGTTTGTGACAAGTTTTGTATTCTGCCCATACTATATAAGCTCCCGTGAGGGTGCTTGTTTTCAACACTGGACAGTTGTGATACTGGATTGGTCTGGTCCTGCACTCAGGAGTGTTTACCTGATCTTTCTCAGGCCAACCTTTTGAGGTGTTGGGTGTTAGTAGTTTCTATATTAGTTTTTTTGAATTTTCAAAGTTGTTTCCTAACCTGTATATGATAACTTAGCCTACTATGTACATCTATGCAGATGACATACAGGCCTGTGGGAGAGGATCCCAATTAATTTAATGGAATATCTTAGTGCTGGAACCTATGGTATCAGCATTTTGCCATGATGGATACCATTAATGATGCATGTTTGCACTTTAAATATCTCCACAGTTAGCCATTTAAAATGAGAGTTGCCTAGAATTAAAATAGGTTAGATTATACCACTCAACTTACTATATTTATCTCAGAAAATTACAGAAACTCAAAGCTTTCTGACTGTGCAGTTTTAATATTGCCGTTCGGGTGATGAAAATAGGAAATATTGCGTCTGGACCACGATTAGTTTCCACACCCCCTTGCCATCTCGAGGCTTGCATCCTAACCAATACTCTACCTAGGCTCCCCGATGCAATGTCTCTACCCATGGCTACCGGTCTACATGTTTGATTGTCTGATAGGTCAGTGCAGACTATTATAATATCAATTCAGGACTGGCATTGTCTTCACCATCAAGAGTGAAACTAAATATAAGCACACGTGATGTCATCCTTAGTCACCTACAAACCATCATAGCGTGACCACCACAAGGTCCCGGGCGCTGTGACCGAATCGCTAGAGTGCAGGCCTCATGTGCGGGAGATCGTGTGTTCAATTGCGTGTCAAGCCAAACTTACAAAATTGATATGTGTCGCGTTTCCTAGCCTGGGGCCTGGCATTAATAGGATAGGGCAAGGACTGCATAGCTCACTGTCAGGGTCAGGGTAATCTGATAATGCCAGGACATTAAACGTCCAACAACCAACCAACCACATCCGAAGTCCTTGTTACTATTCAAACTCACGCACCATTAAAACTCTGTTCTTGTATGTGCATAAAATTAATGATGGAAGCTACTGATCTCTGTAGCAAGTGAACCACCAATGCCAGGAGTTAAGCTCCTCACTGTCCTGCCCTACATCACTAAAGCATTTGGAAATTGTGCAGGTCTGTTATGTTAATAAACCGAGGTAACACTGCACTCTGCTTAATAATTGAATGTCCTATTGATACATCGGGCAGCGCTGAGCAAAGAAGACCCCAATAAGTATGTAAGGAGCACCTGCCTGATCCAGAAAGTCCCCGATACAGATGTATGCCTCATACATAAGGGAGCAGTGTGTGTGTGCTAACCACCACTGCGTTCTGCTGCCTCCCTTCCCCTACCCCCACCCAACCCATACCTCCCGCCTGTCCCGCTAGGTGGCTTCTCTCGCTGCCCGCCACCTGGCGATGTGGCCGAATCAGTAGAGCCCGGCCTCGCTTGCGGGAGGTTGGGAGTTCGGTCCCCAGTCAAGTCAAGTCAATGGCTTGTCGCTTAATGACCAGGCACTCAGCATTATTAGGATAGGGCAATGACTGCTTAGTTCAGTGGCAGGATAATGTGACTGAGTGCGATATCGGGGCATGAAGACGGCGGCCTGCTTTCCCATGTCCCAGTGTGACAACACTATAACGTCGCCATGAGTGTGCACTTGTCACAAGTCGATGCCCATACTGATATGATCTTAGATGTTGCTAGGAATCAAAACACCAACCACACAAACGGGATATCGGATCATGTTGCCGGCGGCCTGATTTCCAGGTGGGCCAGCACTATATAGTTATCATGCGTAGGTCCTGATATGACCTTAGATGTTTCCAGGACGTAAAACTCCCAATAACCAACCAGCCTTGCCCGCCCCGGGCGGGACATGATGGTTCTCTCTTCCGGTGCGCCATAATTACCGCCGGAGATGCCTCATTAAAAACAACCCTTGAGTCATGCGAATGTGGCAACTTCTCCGTAGACATCACACACCATCTCTCGTTAAAATATGTTTTTATTTTCCTGTTCGGTGGTTGGTTTTGGAGTTTTTTTTGTGGCCACGTGGTTCCGCCCGCCTATGCCTTCTACGCGGGAGGTGGGATATGGGAGGGTGGGGATGGTGTTTGTGGCCTCGGGGATGTGCAGTGTAATGCGGCAGTAACGTGTCGGCGTGTACTTATATGGGATACTTCCGGTAGACACTCCCCCCCCCCCACCCACTACCCCAGTTCCCTCCCGGCAAGCCCTGCAAAGCCCCGCCGGGCCCTCACCGACCGCCTACCACCCCCTTGCCCACCCCCAACACACATCCTCACCGTCACGCGATGTCAGCTAAATTAATTAGAATCAGGGGGCGCGCTTGTGGGTGGAGGTAATAGAAATGCTGTTATTTGTCAGGGGCATGCCAGCCGGGACCCATGGGAGAAAGACGCGGAGGATGACGGTGTGGTGAAGGCGGAGCAGTTGTAATCACCCCTTCCCACCCCAGGCGCCTAGATCCGGACCCCCGTAACACCCGCCCCCACCCGGGCGCCAACCGCCCCGAACCCCATCCCAGCATCCGGCCACATAACTCCCCGCAACACGCCCTCTACGTCCCAATTTCCTGATCCCTGCTCCCTCCTTCTTGACTCCTGTTCCTAGCTCCCTGATCTCTGATCACCGCTCGCTGCTCCCTCAGCGCTGCTCCCTGATTGCTGCTCCATGATTACTGCTCCCTAATCCATCCTACCCGATTCCTCCTCCCTGAGTGCTGCTCCTTGATTCTGATCCCTGATTCCTGCTCTCTGATTCCTGCTCCCAAATTCCTTTTCCCTGTTCTCTGTTCCCTTATCCCTGTTCCCTGCTTCCTGCTACCTGTTCGCTACTCCATGGTCCCAATTTCCTGTCCCCTGATCCCTGATTCCTGAACTATGCGATCCCTACCCCTGCTCCTATCCCTATCCCCATGCGCCATGCTCCACACCCCCTCCCCTGACCTTGCTCCCTGCGCTTGCCATTTGGCGTTCCGCTTTCTTGAACCCGCTACATTCAAACCGGCGGCCGCTGAACGGCTCTAACCCCCACCACCACCACCACCCGCTACCGGTGAGTCAGTGAGCAGCTCTAAACCCCCTACCGGGGAGTCGGTGAGCAGATCTAACCCCACCTACCAGCGAGTAGGTGAGCAGCTCGCTGCCTAGCGGACACCCGGCCGAACCTTGCGAAATATGCATGACATGTGCCAATACCGGGACTTAATAAGTAGTGGTCCGGGGTCGCTAGCCATGCGATCCCCTCTGCTGTGAGCCACTCGCTGCGCCCTCCCCTCCCCCTCCCCGGTGCGTGTAGGGCCGGCGCCCGGGCACCGGATGCCTACGTGAACTGCTCGGGGGACGGCAGCTGCGTGGCCCTGAGAGGCTACTCAACCCCGAAATGGCTCCCAGTGCGTACCATGCTCTACACAGCGAATTCACATTCACATTCACTGCCACATAGAGGTGGGGGCCGGCTAGCGGACGGGAAGCTCTTATGCTGATGAGGAAAGGATGACTGGGCCGACGGACGGGTGGGCGGCAGGCGCTGTTTGTCGGGCGGTGGTGGTGGGGGGGGGGGGGGGGGCTAGGAAGGGGAGATGAAGGAAGGGGGGGTGAAGGTGGGGGGTAACGGAGCGGAGGGAGGAAGTGGGAGGGGAGGGGCGAAAGTGAGACGTGATAGGCTATTATGGCGAGGTGAGGCGGAAGGTAGTGAAGGGAGGGGGAGCGGGAAAGGGAGGTAGGAGAGGGTAGGGGGTGAGTGTGTGAGAGGTTAGTAGGGGGGTAGAGAGGGAGAGAGGAGAGGTGAGGATGAAGGCAGGAGTGAGGGAAAGTTGAGGCAGAGAGGACGGTGATGTGGCTGAAGATGGGCAAGGTGGGTGGAAGGGAGGGGAATATGAGGGGGAAAAGTAGCGGACCTGAGGAGGGATAGTGAGTGAGGTGAGGGTAGGGGAGGGGATGCAGAGGAGGGAATGGTAGGTGAGGAGGGTAGTGATATGTGTGACAGAGGAGGATAGGGAAAACGGGCGGCACGTGGACAGTAGGGCTAGATGGTTCAGAGGGGAATGGGGTGTGGGAGGGAACAGTATGAGACGAAGGTAAGGCAGGAGTTGAAGCAGTAGGTGTGCGGGAGGGAGAGCGGGATAGGCAACGACAAATGAGGAGGGTTGGGATAGGCGCGATACATGCGGGTGGGGGTGCAGGAGCAAGGTTACAGGTACGGGAAAGGAGCATGTAGGGATAGGGCGCGGAAGGAACAGGGGAGGTGGGTGGGTTGAGAGTAACAGAGAGGTTGGGGATAAGGGGCAGGGGCGGGCGGAGAGGAAGCCGATACCGTAGACCTAGTGCAGGGTGTGTGTGTGTGGGGGGTGGGGGGGGGGGGGGCAGGTGCCTGCTCCCCTTTCTGGTCGATTGTCCATTCACCGTAAGTCGCTATTGCTAGAAGGTCAGCTGCTGAATGTGGAAGGTAAAGGCATCAGTGATAGAGTCTGGTGCCGATAAGCTTTGAGAGCACAGGGCTGTCCCAAGTTATGCGCACCGTGTTCAGACGGGAATACCGCCGGGGCTGGAAGAAGGGGAGAAGAAGAGAGGGAGGAGGAGCGGGGGGGGGGGAGGAGGATGATGAGGGGGGAGGTTGGGGAAGAGGTTGGGAGGAGGTTCGGGAGGAAGAGGAGGAGGAGGTCGGGGAGGAAGAGGTGTGGGAGGATTTGGGGGCAGGAGCTGGCGGAGGAGGCCGGGGGATGAGGTGGCTGGAGGAGTATGGGGAGGGGTAGGGGGGGGAGGTGGGGATGAGGTGGGGAGGAGGTGGGGGAGGTGGTGGGGGAGGAGGTTGGGAGGAGGTGCGGGAGGAGGGTGGGGAGGATGTGGGGGAGGAGGCCGGGGGATGAGGTGGGCGTGAGGGGTAGGTAGGGGGCGGATGTGGAGAGGGGGGGGTAGGTGGGGAGGCGGTGGTGGGAGGGGGTGCGGAGGCGGTGGGGGGAGGAGGTGGGGGAGGAGGTGGGGGAGGAGGTGGGGGAGGATTAGGAGTAGGGGCGTTGTAGGAGGAGGAGGAGGGACAGGGAAGGAGGAGTAGGAGGCCGGAGGGGGAGGAGGAGGAGGAGAAGGGGCGGGGGAGGAGTGGGGGGGCAGCAGGAAGCGGGAGCGTGGGAGGAGGAGCTGCATGTCAAAAGGAGGAGCAGGAAGAGTGGGAGAGGAACAGGAGGGGCGGATTAGGGGTGCGGGAGGAGAAGGAGGGGCGGAGGGAGGAGTGGGCTGGGGAGGAAGGGGAGGGGCGGAGGGAGGACAAGTATGGGGCGGGGGCAGGAGGAGGAGGCGGGGTGAACGCACAACGGCGAGTACATTACCAACTTGTCGTTGTCTGTGGGTCTGGGTGGGTGTGGGGTTGGTGCGGAGGGTGGTGGTTGGGGGTCCTGTATTGGTTGGCCGGGGTGAGGTGGAGTGGGCTCGGGGAGTCAGTTTGTGCCATTTCAGTTGCGGACGACCTTTCACTGCGATGTCCCGTCGGTCCGCTCCTGTATGGAAAACAATAGCCATTCATCAAAAGGCCGCGTCATGACGTCGATTCAAATATATGGGGTCTGTTGTGAAGCAAAGCTTTAAATGGAGAACTTCGATTTTGTTCAGGCTCTTCAGTGTTGTTTGCATTATAATTGTAACAAGCGATGCTATGTTTGTCCTAGCTTGAGTGTCCTTGGTTGTTATTTCTCTTGTATTCCTCTTCATCAGATTTATCCTATTTGGTGGTGTTGAATGAGATTGCTTGAATGCGACATCCGGAGAAGGTAGTTCAATAACAAATAATATCCAGACCGTGCAATAACAGGTGGAATAAAACGCTGTCTTGCATGTACGATGTTAAATAGGGTTGCAGAGTGGTTGTAACTGACTCTAAGTCAATCCCTCTGTAAGCATGGCCTCTACTCATGAGTGCAATATTAGTAAGTATCTACACACTACTAGAAGCATGTCATTCAGCCCTAGGCCTAATATCGATAATATGTATTATTTCCATAGACATTACTCTTTGTACCCTAATAATGATAGTGATACTCCTATTGTCGCATCTAATAAGCTCTGGAGTTTCTGCCACCCCTCATCCCCTTCCCCGCTCACAGGGCATTGGGGGGGGGGGGGGGGGGTCCGGCATGCACATAGCCGGCCCCTGCATGGGGCGCAACTTGCCACTCGCTCGGACGTTGCATATCTCTCTCTATATATGTAATATGGATTATTGTCATCTGTATGCCTGACTCAGGGCAGAAAGGGAATCTACCTCCTATACACTTGGTATAGGCTGAACTTGAATATTATCTGCATAGATAATCATTGATATGAGTCGAGGACACGGCTCTAAGTACATTCTAATTGTGAATGAGAAGGCACGGGGTATCGTTGCTAATTTGACGAGCAACACAGCAACACAGTTTAAAGTTGGATTTATTATAAGTCCAGTACTGCAAGTCTTTTTTGGTCGACAACAAATTCAATTCAACAACAAGTTGAATAATACAGGGAGGTTAGAGAAGCTTTAACCGTTGTTCTTTGGGAATTGTCTATCATGGGGCTGGGTGGGTGGCAATTTTCAGTCTAGTCAGTATCCTCCTTGGTGCCCGTGTTGAAGTGAGCTCTCTGTCGCAGAATATGATCGTTCACAGTTATCGATAGGAGGCGAGCAAGAATTAGTTCCAAACATCTCTACAAATGGCAGTACCAGTGGTATTTAAATAGGCTAGTAAGGTGTTGTATCTTAAAAATTGACGATATGCGGCGTTACTGTACAAGGAATAGATTAATACAATCGTTTGTCAATAGGTGGCGTCCTTATTTACTGGGCCGGCAATGGCTTTGTCTGCCTGCCATATTACCCATGTTGCACAGCATCACGGACAATCTAGAAACTAGCAGAATGTGTGGTCGGCTGGAAGTGAATGGAGGTGGATGTAAATGAGGGTATGTGGACGGAGGAGCGATAGTGGGTGGTGGGTGGGTGGGGGGGGGGGGTATTATTGCCTACTTTGGTTGGGATGGGGGTGGGGGTGGTGGTGGTGGTGGACGGTGGCGATAGATATATGGAAATACAGGCTCCGTGAGGAGAGTGTTTCTGCTGCATGTCTAGGCCCCATCTCCTCCTGTAGGTAAATTCCCAACCAACCTTCAATGCAGGACTCTGGTTTGCTAACACTTCATCGATGCTTTGCTCGAAGTGTTTTCTTTTCTACTGTAAGATTCGCTGAGAGTCACCCTACAGCAAACACATACCTACCTACCTAGCTGCTGCTGCTATTTAGATTGCGCCCATCTAGAATTACTATTGACAATCGTACCGGACGTGCTTACCTCTCTCCCTAGCCCACATCTATCCGAGGCTTATACCTCGGTAAAACAACAGTTATCCAAGGTAAGACTCGTATAACTATACTATATGTGATACAGGGAGCAGTAGAAGAACAATTGGAGGTATTTGATAAACTATATCATATCATATTAAATACCTTTAGCCAAAAAATCATCCAGTGTGGGTGACGACAGCTGGGAGGGGGACTCCACTACTGCGCCACGGAGGAATATATATGAAGTATATGTTCCGCTTGTATGTACGTATACTAGTATAATGCGGTATACATCACCTGTATACATAGAGCACATAAATGAACATACATACACATATGCACACATATATACACATACATATATACATATATACACGGATATACACATGTATACACATATATACACATATGTACACGTATATACACGTGCATACACACATATACACCTATGTACACATGTACATACACATATACACATATATACACACACATACACATATACACACATATATACACACCCATACACACGTATACACGTATATACACATATACACATATATACACGTATATCCACGTGTCTTATAAGTA
>CM059196.1:53136624-53340380 GCA_030323885.1 Branchipolynoe longqiensis | reverse complement strand
GCGCACAAGCTAAGCCATTTGGCATGCAGGTAAACTCATAGAGTTGGTTATCCCAAATAAATCGAAGAAATTTTCGGTATTGTTCCATTATGGGAAGCGTATAATATGCATCTTGTAAATCAACACTAGCCATCCACGCATCTGGTGTAATCAGATCTCGTGCCGTATCTAGAGAGAACATTTTAAAATGTCGATATTCCACCCTTTTATTAAGGATTGTTAAATCCAGGATCATTCGAACATCACCATTAGGCTTCGGTCTCGAGAAAATGTTTGAAATAAACTGTCCTGAACAGTGTGTCACTTTTTGTATAATTCCTTTCTCAAAGAATTTATGTACCTGTTTAGTTAGTGCCTCTCGTTCAACTGGTTGAATGTTATATGGAAAAGGTATTATACTTTGTACAGGAATTTGTGTGAAGGGAATGTGAACACCCCTAACTATTTTTAAAATTTCTTGGTCACTAGTAATTTTGTGCCACTCAGAAATATGATTACTAATATTACCAGCCACAAAGTTGCTTACAGTTTGTGTGTTTTTAGAGGCTGCAGGGACTTGTAAAGTTTGTGTTTGGACCTCTACTTGGACCCGCCCCTGGGGAAAGGTCTCGACGAGTTGAACCCTCGGCCTATTGGCCGTGCGGTGTTGTCGGTCCAGCCTGGGCGAGCGCCCCGGCCCCGAAACCCTTGACCGAAGTTTGAACTCGGTCTGGTTCCTCTGGTGAACCGTCGTGGACGAAAATCCCCTCGTGACTTTTTGAAACGAGGAACTTCCTGTTTCTTCTTGCCATCCATGTTTTTGCCACTCTTGGCTGCAGTCTCTACCTCTTTATAGAGGTATTGTAGTTGACCGCCAAACATCTTGCTGTTATCTAAGGGTTTCCCTTTAATCGGCTCTGGAGCAAGATAAAGCGTAAACTCCTTCCCCTCATTATCGGTAACCTTCTTAGAGCGAGCCACTTCCTTGCCAGCATCTGTGCAAACTGACTTGAAGACATTTTCATATCTTCGATACGACAGGTAATTACCTGCCGCCGCTAACACTGCAATGCCTTTGTCCATTGTCTTAGCCAAAGACGAGAACTTATTTTCACTCTGCATCCTATTAGCCACAGGAACAATAGCTGTTAGGGTAGCCAACACTGCCTTATGCACTGTGTGCAACACATCCTCAAACTTCTTACGGTCATCCGTCATATTGACATCCCGATCCATTTCTTTAATGATGGAGTTGGGAACACCCTTTATGCCTGTTAACTCATCTCTTAACTTGGAGATAACCTCCGCCGGTTTAAACGTGCGGAAATGACCATTCACGGTCTCGCGCATAAGCGTAGTGGTTTTAACCCGCTTAGCAGGTTGGAGAGCTTACCTCGTTCGGGCTATGGTGGTAAATGTACCTAATTCGAGTACCGGTTCCATTTCCAAGGTCAAATTTCATATAAGATTAAGGTGCAGGTTCACAAATATGGTTGTGGAACACTGAGTTTTGGGAAGTTTTCATATTGGAATACATCACTAGAAAGCACAAAATTACATCGAATTTCCTGAATATTCGTAGAACATTTGGTTGGGACCGGATTGAGTAAATTAACAGTGAATATTAGGAACTAATTCAGGAGTTACAACACATGTCTATAGAACAAAACTGCCCATGACAGTACTGTGTTGGTATAGCCATCAATCTCAAACAATAGAGCAGCCTCCAGTCAACCATGGGGGTATATGCTGGTCTGTGGTCCACTTATATACTTCCACATGCCACTGGGGGGAGGTCCTGTGGGGACTGTTGTGCATCATGTAGATATATTTGTTGCATCCCAATATATATATGCATAATAAATAATTCACTGTGATTATGCATCTGATGCATAATCACCACAAAGATGGCTTGTCTTGCTGGTACAACATTAAGAAAAACCTACCTTTATTATTGTATTTGATTTATTTTATTGTTTTGACAGCATATATACATATATACACACATATACATATATTAATAAACACTTTATTGCATTTAAAACGGTATGTATAGCCTCCCAGCTTCCTGGTTCCAAGCCTCCCTCCACCACATCCCAAATATTTGAATAGAAGTAAAAAGTAATAAACAAAAGTAAAATAAATCAAATAAAAATGCCAACCACTCACCAAATATATGTTTATATATGGTTTTGGGAGAACGGTGAATCCTAACACATGGCCTCATGGGTTCAAACCCTGGTCGAGTCAAACCAATGATTTAACAATCTGTTACAGCAACATTAACATTCAACTTACCCTGTATATTATTGCATTTATATTTTATTTATTTTATTGTTGGTTATCACATTTTATTTATATTTATATCATTTGAATTGAGGCCTGCTGCCAGGAGTCTCGGCACCGGGAGGCCGGGAACCCTGGTGCCGGGAAGCCGGGATTCCTTGCCCCGATAGGCTGCCATCTCCTCCCAACCCCGAACCCCGAACCCGAACCATGTATGCCTATTATAAATGCTATACATATACCTATGCATACCTATGCATACCCATACATACATATATATACACATATTTGATACACATTCATATACATTCATATACATATATACGCATATAAACATACATAAACATACATAAACAATTTTTATATCTACCTACTATGGACCAAATTATGTAACTACCATAGTCATGAGTCTGAATTGAATGAATGAATATACATATGCATACATATACATACATGCACATACATATATATACATATACATACATACACATAAAATTATCTGATGCATAATCCCCACGAATATGGCATTTCTCGCTGGTACAGCAACATTAATAAAAACTTACCCTGTATATTATTGCATTCATATTTCATTTATTTTATTGTTGGTTATCACATTTGATTAATATTTATATTATTTGAATTGAGGCCTAGTGTCGGGAGTCTCGGCGCCGTGAGGCCAGGAACCCTGGTGCCGGGAAGCCGGTAATCCCGGTGCCGATAGGCTGCCATCTCCTCTCCCACACCCACGGAAACCCAAACCCCCTATGCCTATTATAAATGTTATACATATACATACATACATATACATACACATACATATACATACATATATATACATACATATACATATATATACATACATATACATACATATGCATACATATACATACATACATATTAACATACATATATATACATATATATAGATATATATACATACATATACATACATATACATACTTACATATCTATATATACATATGCAGACATATATACATGACTCTACACACATGCATATAAATACATATTGTATTTAGAGATGACTGCATCACATATCTTAGAGTGGTCCTCTATTTGTCACTGCTAAGTTAATCCATATGTAGTCTGTGTCACTATCAGACTTATTGCAACAATGCAAGTGGCCTAAGCTCTGACACTTTCACACTCAGATTTTAACCAAACACTGCCATTACCCTAAATAACATTCCATTTATATTTAATTTATTTTTGATTATGCATGTACATGTACACATACTTTTAAAGCTATATGTATATCTGCATATATGCACATACATATGTATGTATTATATATAATATATAAATAATATTGCAATATCAGGTGAAGAATAACTTACCAGTGTTCCTAAATGTAAGGATGACTGTGCCAGATCCTTCACAATGGTAATCCATTTGCAAGTACCAAGTTGATTGTTGTGTAGTGTGTGCCTTCAGAAATATGTGTGTGCAGTGCACTGTGGCACACACCCTTATAAACCAAATCCAATCCACTCTCACACCTATTCAAAGGGCATAAGCTCTGACACATTCACACTCAGTGAGCTCAGCTGTCAGTGGAGGTGCAGCCCAGAGAACCATTGGCAACCTGGGGTGTGAAAGCTTTCCTTGGCAGTTTTTGGTTAAAATCTGAGAGTTAAAGTGTCAGAGCTTAGGCCCCTTGCAATAAGTCTGAGAGTGAAACAGACTACACATGGGTTAACTTACCAGTGACAAATGGACCACTCTACAATATGGGATGCAGTCATCTCTAAATACAGTATGTATTCACATATATATATATATATATCTACATATATATATATATATATATATATAATTATGTAGTCACATATATAGGTCTCCATATGTATATATGTATACATATATGTAGATGTGAATGCATGTATATATAGACATATATACACATAGGTGCATATGTAATATGTATATATGTATATACACATAGGTATATGTATATTTATATGTATACACATATGTATGTTTATATCTATATATATATATTATATGTATACATACATGTATATGTAAATCTAAAAATAATGCCAATAATGATTAAAATAATACAGTAATAATAATGACAAGAATAATGATAATAACGACAATAATGATAATAACGATGATAATAATAACAAATATATAATGATAAAAATGGAATAATACTTGACATTACCCGACCTGACTTTACCCGACCTGAGTTTACCTGTATATGTATATGTGTATATATGTATATATGCTGTCACAACAATAAAATAAATCAAATACAATAATATTTAAGGTACGTTTTTCTTAATGTTGAACCAGCATCTTTGTGGTGATTATGCATCAGATGCATAATCACAGTGAATTATTTATTATGCATATATATATTGGTATGCAAAAAATATATCTACATCATGCACAACAGTCCCCACAGGACCTCCCCCAGTGGCAAGTGGAAGTATATGAGTGGGGCACAGACCAGCATATACCCCTATTGTTGGCTGGAGGTTCCTCTATTGTTTGGGATTAATGGCTATACCAACACAGTTATAACATGGGCAGTTCTGTCCTATAGCCATGTATTGTAACTACTGAATTATTTCCTAATATTCACTGTTAATTTACTCAATCCGGTCCCAACTAAATGTCCTATGAATATCCAGGAAATTAGATATAATTTTTTGCTTTATAGTGATGTATTCCAATATGTAAACTTCCCAAAACTCAGTGTGCCATAAGCATATTTTTGAACCTGCTACCTAATCTTATATAAAATTCGACCTTGGAAATTGAACCGGGGCTCGAATGAAGTATTTAACCACCATAGCCCGATCGAGGTAAGCTCTCCAACCTGCTTAGCCTTTGGCTTCTCCACCTTCTTAGCCACTTTAGTGCCAATGTCCGCATAGACACCTTCATATATGGTGTCTGAGTCTGATTCCGTAGAAGTAGACTCAGTGGACGAATCAGAAGAAGAATATTTCCTCTTCCTCTTCTTCTTTTTGGACTTAGTCTTCCGCTTTTTGCGAAAACCAGTCTCTGCCCGCTCCTTGGTGAATTCATCACCCGAAGAAATCACCTGTTTCTTCTTCTTCCTCCGTTTAGGAGAAGGAGGAGGAGGAGCCTTAAGCTCCACCGCTGAGTCTGTGTCCAAGAAATCCTCATACGAATCCTCTTGGACACTCGGCCTACGCCGCTTCCGAGACACGGGCGATTTGGAAGTCAAGATGTGGCTTTCCAACCGTGCAAAGCGAGCCTCCCAATCTGGAGGCGCAGGCACATCAGGCACTGCGTCCTCGTCCGGGTCGGAGAGGATATGCGCCCGGGGCTGTGTCGACGGCCCTGCCGACAACACAGGTGAGGAGTCGTACTCCTCGTCCACTCCACTCGGAACACGCCCCTCGGCTGCTGCTGCACCGCGCTTACTCCGCTTCGTGGCCATCAGGAACTGTAAACAAAGATTTTTGGTCAGTCCTGGTATATATATTTGTCACAATTTGGTTGTTTCAAACTCAATTGGACATCTGGTGGTGTTAGAGAACGTGTTTATACCGTTATAACACAGGCGTAATAAGCTAAATTTGTGCGTGGATTGTGGGTCAAACCCAAATCTTTACGCGGGGTCGGGACCAGTGTATCGGCCCGCCCATCCCTCTGTTCCGCACACTTCTCCCACCTGTGACTACTACGTCAACAAGTTGGAGAAAATGCTACGAAACTCGGAGAAACGCCTGAAAAAGTTTTGTCTAGGGGAGTCTATAAAAGAAACCCAGGAGCATCTCCAACATTACTCTCTATTAGAGTACGAGAGAATTTCCACATGAGATAGGGCGAAACCCACATCTCTACCCATAGTCACACGGTGACCCGGGTGTTGACATAACCGCTAATGACCGGTTTGGTTCCTTCGAGAAACCCACTCGAGTGTTCTATCCTTGGTTGTTTATAACCAAATAACTCGTCCAAATTGGACCAACGAAAGTCTAAACTTTCCATATTGATGCTCTAATGCATCATAATTAAGCTAACCACAGTTTTTATTATACTTACTGCGTATTTGCTTGTATGTAGACTAATTTTGCCGGAGCAACCCAACGACACGTTATCCAGTCGTGAGTTGTATATGCTAATTGCTGGTACCGGACGTGCTTACCTCTCCCTAGCCTGAGGCTAGCCTGAGGCTGTTTACCGAGGTAAAATATATATATATATATATATGGATATATAGGGGTAGAGATGGAGGGATAACATTGCGAGATGTGTGTGTAATATGTCCATCGTTTAAGTGTTTGTTTGAATAGGATAAATAATGGCTGTATTTGTTTATCATTGTCTGTTTGGTACAGCAAAGGAGAGTTGTAAATGGTAGCGGCATTTGCATTACTATGAAGATATTCACTGACACAATGGCTAGTATCACAAGTCATATCTCTATATACATATGTTATTTTTGAATGCAGTGATTTGGCGTCAGTTGGCTCGTAAGTACGATTAACGGTCGGTGGTGGCGCCACCGTAGCACTTGAGCCTCGCAGCTTATGAGGCAGCAGCCTAGCACGTAAAGCTTTGGTTAATAATTAGTAGACTAACACAAGTAGAATATCGGTTAATAAATAACACCTCCTGCCGAAGATTTATACCAATATAATATTATACTTACTATAATGTATACATATACTATTATCATCAAATGTAGCACATTGGCAGATCCATCACATCTATCAGATTATCAGAGCTATAAGATTAATCAGACGTAATGGGCATATTAAACATTTCATACGTATTTGGTGTATTAGATTATGATATGTATCATATTTGTCAGATTTGTCAGATTCATCAGATCTATCAGATCGCTCAGGTCTATCCGATATATCAAATATAGTAGATATATCACACTCATTAGATTAATCAAATGTATCACATATATCAAATTGATCTCACTTTCAAATGTATCAACTATACATCATGTGTTGCATATAAAATATATGCAGTATATAACACACATAATATAAATGTCATACCTCACATAAAACACAGTGTACAAATATACAGATTTTCAGTTCGGATTTATATATTGGCAAAGAGCATTACTATTCTCGGGCGACGGAGTGGGGACCAGGATTATGTAACAGAGAAGCAATGGGTGCTCCACTCACTGTGTGATATAAGAGCATGTGTGGAAAATGTGAGAACACATATCGACTGATATTGTGATGTGATGTTCATATTTAATATATGGTTAATGATTAGTGAAATATCCCCTCCCTGCACAAGAAAGAATGCAACTGGAGGGGACAGGGCATTTTTAATATATGTTACTGTAACTGTCTGCAAGCACACCCAGCCATCCTTCATGCACTATGGACACCACCTGCAGCTGGGGATTGAGTGACAGCTGCCCCCTATTAGGGCATCAGCACCCAGGCTGTAGAAGGTGTCTGATTGGCTGGCTGTGGGAGCCCAGTCACCTGCATTCCTTATCCCTGAAACACATACCCCACTATAGACACTCTTGGCTAGGCACTCTAGCCAGAGACAACTCCACTCTCTTGGCACTCTTGTCCAGGACTCCAGACACTCTGTATGAGACTCCACTTTCTACACTAGAGCAGCTATTCAAAAGGGACTGAGATGTGTGCAACAACCATGGGACTCAGGTTCAATACACACTAGCAAGAGTCATGAGGATCTGTGCGGACAGTTGGTAAGGAGTGAGGGTGATAGGTTGCCAGTTGGTGAACAGGAGTTGATGCCAATAAAGCATAACTTCTTCACTGTCAATCTTGGGCGACGTGTCTTCCCTTTCTTCCATATGAGTTTGTTGAGAGAGACACCAGGTGGGAACTGCCAAACAGTTGTCAGCACACACCTGGGGAGAGTAGTGATATCTGGGGCTCTGACGGCCGAGTACCCAAGATATTACAATAGATTATATATTGTATCCGGTAGATAGGTGATATAAAGTATATGAATATACTACCAAATATACTACTATATACACTTTGAAAGGTGCATTGCTACTGATTTCAATGGGACATATTGGGTGAGAAGCGGGTGGTGTGTTGCCCTCGGGGTCGAGTTGGCAAGAATCTCACCCAGTCAGGCATGTGTTCCCCTACGTAACGATGGTTCCATGATATTGATATCGGTCGGAGCTACATGAATTATCCATTAGCATCATCACCGTCATCGTTAGTCCCAATCTCTAATCTCGTAGTTATTTTCAATAAAACCGGACGAGGTGGCCGAATCGGTAGAGTTCAGGCATCCCATGCGTAAGGTTGGGAAATTAATTCCTTGTCAAGTGACTCACTGACTGGGATATCAGGTCATGGCGCTGGTGACATGGTCTCCCAATGGGGCAACATATAAACGTTGTCATGACTATGCCCTGTCACAAGTCGGTAACTATGCTGATATGACCTTAAATGTTGCCAGGATGTAAAACTCTAACAACAACCAACCTATTATTCAGTAAAACAATCTCCACTCCGTCGAGCGTGGTTTACATGTGTTGATGGTGCTCAGGAGGCCAATCAGTATTCCCTTGGGCAGGTGGCAATCTTATGAAATAGTGGGTGGGTAAGATGATATATATGTATATGTATGTATATATGTGCTTTCTGCCCAGAATCCAATTAGGGGCCGTGAATGCGCGCGCAGTATGACATTCAACAGGAGGCAGACTCCAATGATGTCACCTCCACTCCAGTTATAGTCCTATTCGTTGTGTTGTGTCATGCCTTGGAGCCAAAGAGCAGGCTCAATACGAAAATAGGCACTTCCCGACACGCTGCCTAAATATGAGGATGGTGACTAGTTTCAAGAATATATATTATTAGACTTCCATAAAACGTAACTAAACACTGCACACGATATCCGAATCGGTAAAGCGCGGGCATTGTGGGAGGGAGATCGTGAGTTTTATCTTGGTCAACATTTTCAACTGGAGTGAGGGTGAAAGTCGTGGTCGAGCCAGCTCGGTTGCAACTCAGTCGAATTGCCTGTCTGCATACAAACGCAAGTTGCCTAGACCACTGTACCTCAGTGCCACTGGGTGATTTTATTGCTTAGCGATCAGACATCCTACTGATACTCTGCTAAATAATATTAAAATAATGTATTTTATATAAGACATAACATTGGTCTATATTTATCTTGCTGATTGCCCCTGCATGCCAATAGCTGAAATGTTGAGGGTATATTTGTGTTTGTTGTTGGTTTACGTTAGCAACATCTAAGGTCATATCAGGGGAAGGGATGGAATATCTAAGTTATAGCTTTATCCCAGTATCAATTCAAGCAAACTCACTCCACTCACTTGCTCCACTCACACTCACCGGTGGCGCCCCATTGGGCGGCCCGCCACACTAACAATGTATATAGCTGTGTTCACACGGGAAAAGTTTATGTCGACATAGACAAGTCAATTTATCTGAATCGATTTAGTGTTGTGTCGACACACGGAGCGTTTTAAAGCGGAAATCGATATCTGCGCATGAGCAAGTCCATACTAACCAGCACCAGTTTCGGTTTGTCGACGTCACCACGAGAGAGTGTGGGTTCGACCTAGATATGTATTAACTGAATCGTATTGTTTTGGAACGGTCAAAACTTCTGCTGGGCAGTGAAACCCTAAAAATAAATGATGAACAAAATATCTGTGCACATCTAGCCGGTTCATAGACCAAACTATATTATATAGTGTGACACGCTTAATCCACTTCAAGTAAACCGCTACCGTCCACACAAGCTAATTGGGCCGATTTAAGCTAAATCGCTTCATCTATACTACTGCGGGAGGTGGTATCCATGAACCGATTTATACGAATCGATTCAGCCCTAAATCGACACAGCGTCGCATTCACACGGCAAATGTGCGTCGAACTAGGCAAATCGATTTATATGAATCGATTTAAAGTGCATGTGTGAACACAGCTTATGCTACTTACTCCCTCATTTCCTAGTCATAATTTAAATAACATGTAAGAGCGGCAAGGGAGGAGAAGCATCGGCAGTGTAATGTGCCTGTGACGGTGAAGGGAATGGCCTGGTCATCAGCCGTGCCAGTCATATCAATGATCTGGTTAATAACTTCAGTGAAGTTGTACTAGTGTAATCCTTATACATCACATATCATATGTATATTTTACAAAGGTTAACTATGGTTAGTATGGGTTTCTGGCTTTGTTTGATTGGTCTGATGAAGCATATTATTTTGATCAAAATCAAACCTGATACTTACATTTGATCTTATATTTCTAAATCAGCTGGTACGATGTTAGACTGGACATCTGAACGTATCCAGCTTAGTTATGGTCTTTAGGTCTTGCAACATCTAAGCTCATATGAAGACGGGTATCGCCTTGTACGAGTGTACCCACAATGCAATCGCATAATGGTGTCCCACTCTGAGATGGGCATGTTGCAAAATTACACAATATCCTGAGACTGAACTAACCAGTGCTGGTGCCAAGTGCAAGGGTAAGTAGTGGTAACTATATATTGTTTATCTCATTGGTTTGAATCAGCTGGGATTTGAATGCCGTACATTATACAAAGGAAGTCAGCACTCTTACTGGTCGGTAAATGTGAATGGATATGGAAGCCATGCGTTTAGATAATAGATATATTCGTTGTAAATTAGAGCCTTGAGTTGGACTTGTCTCCTTCTGAGTTCTCTTGGTAATAAGCATTCAGTCCATGCATTCCGCCCAACCAATTGTCCAATAACTTCAGGAACCATTGCAGATAAATAAGCAGTATAAGGACAAATCAATAATTCAACAAGCTATCATTCCATCAGTAATAACAAGCACCCATCTCTAGCTCCCTGCACACATTACGGGTTGGCTTACCATAAATATAATTTGACTGAGTGGAACTTCAAATGTTGCTACGAGGTACCTTGCCAAGAGAAATAAATTTCCTACAACTAGTCAAAGTAAATCTTTAATGGTTGTTGTTGTCTTACATCTAAGGTCATATCAGGACGAGTACCGACTTGTGACAGTACGCACTCATAATTTATAGTGCTACCCCACTGGGAACTCAGGTGGCCGGCACTATAACCCGTTATCCCACTCAGTCACATTATGCTGACAACGAGCTAACCAGTACTTGCCCTATCCTAATAATGCCAAGCACCAGGCTAGGAAACGACAGGTATCAACTTTTAAGTCTTTGGTTTGACTAGAACGGGAACCACAGTCGCGAACTGCCGATCATCCCCACGCGAGGCCTACTGTGCTCTACCGATTCGGCCGCACTGCCCGGTTCAACCCTTAATGTACATTAACCGTGCATTTCGATGAATGAAGCTTCCCATCATCACCATTTCAAGTCAACCCTTTCTTTCCTTCACAATGGAATACTGTACTTATGTTGTAAAGTATAACCCTGTTAAACCAAACTTGAAGGGACCATAGCAATTTGTTTGGATTAACCGATCATTGGTTTAACCAAGCTTTGGCTTTGGCAAAACCAGGGGTGCATTATGAATGTACAATGTATGTGGACACTATCATTATTGTTTTTATGTATATACAGTTTAACCCCATTAAACCAACCGCGGTTAAATCAAACGTGGACACTATCATTATTGTTTTTATGTATATACAGTTTAACCCCATTAAACCAACCGCAGTTAAATCAAACGATCGGTTAATCCAAACTTTGTTCAGCGACCTGGCAAAATACTACCATTTATCACATAAAAAAGTATCAGATGACCTTAAAACCACATGAAAGTTTGGTTTAACACTACCGGAAGTGGCCTGGGGCCGACAATTTTGTTTGGATTAACCAATACTTTGGATTAACCGACTTTGATTTAACCACATTTTGTATATGATAAATGGTAGTAGTTTGCCGGGCCGCCGACAAAAGTTTGGTTTAACCGATCGTTTGGTTTAACGCGGTTGTACTGTAGTAAATAATCTGTACATGAGCTGCACCAACTCGCGGTGGCTGCTGGGACTATGCCGTCTGCTGTCACAGTTCTTCTGCATCAGGTGGCGGCATGCAAGCCAGTGGCCAGGTCCCTGTGTGGACTGCCCTGACCATGCCCAGCTAGCAGTTCCCCCTACTGTGGTGCAGTTCTCTGTGGCGGAGTGGTTAGAGTGTCTGACTTGTTTCTAGGTCGGACTCCTAATCTGAAGGTTAGTGGTTTGATTCCCTGTTCTGCCAATTTGGATTTCCACCGCTGTGTATAACTTACAGAGTCATCAAAGGCCAGTTGCTCTCATACCATGTCTATGTGGTGTGGGAGGTAAAAAATCCCTTGGGTCAGTAAAAGTGTAGGCTCGGGCTTTCTATTGACAAACTGCCTAATGGTGAAAACAAGCCTACTCAGGCTTATCCATGATAGGCAGCATAAATCTTCAACAACTGTGAGAAGTTGTCTTAGACCTGGCTTCTCAGGGGCCGGGTCACTTGGTCTTGTGATGCTGCAATGAGTGCAGAGGAAGAATAAATGGTCGAAGTGTATTTCCTCTCTTCTTCATTATTAAATCAATATAATTGAACTAGAGAGACCAGGGAGGAACCCGCCGGACGTGGCCTGTTACACTTATATTATATTACCCTTAAATCCATAATACCATTATAGCCGTCTGAGCTCCAGTCAATATTTATCAAACGTTAATAGTACAAAGTGACCATAATCACAACACTCACAATATATAATTTACACGCTGTTATCTCTCAATGCTGTTGGGTAGCAGCAGTTTTCTTCTTTTTTCTTCTCTTTTATTTGTATCAACCTCTTGTTGATTTTAGATTATTAGATATGTGAATGTAACATAACATGGCCGGAAGACCAGAGCCTCGGTGCTGAAAAATTACCTTTATTCACCGAATAAAATGATCATTTACCAAAACAAAAACAACAATATAAATTAAGATGATCTCTTAATATACAGTGACTTCTGAGGCAAGGACTGACCGTCTGATCTTTCGATTAATGTACCTAGCCAAAGTAAGCATGGATAGTGTGAATGAATCATGGAATCTAGACAGTTTAATCGGGAGGAGGATGGTCTCTGAATTAGAAGACATATGCATGTGAATCCTGGTCCTGGTGCATTATCTCCGATTTACATCACACCAATGACACAACATTATAGACACTAATTGAATCTATCAGATGAATTTAATTATATATATATATATGTATATATATATATCCAGAAAATCGCCTCAATCCGGCAGAGTTTTTGCTAGTAACAGGATGAGTCATGGCAATCCAATGTGCCTCTCAACTCCAAACGACTACTTTTCCCGACCCCTCAATAATGGATGTATGGATGAGGCTTGTCTCCCTAACATTAGCACCTTGAAAAGAATCACAACCCAAAAATCAAACTAGAGATTTGTCATCAGCAGTCAGACTGACAACCAAGTGCATGCAGACAAGTCATATTTGCTGGGAAGCCTGTACTTGAGAGAGAACGCCGGGTTTGTTGTTGATTTTTTTGTTTTATATCCCAGCAACATCTATGATCATATCAGGACGGGTACAGACAGACAACCATGCGCATTCATGAACACGATATAGTGATGCCCTATTAGGCGAGCAGACCGGCGGCACCAGGAACCGATATCACACTCAGAGACATTATCATAATACTGAAGTAACCACTCCTTGGCATATCCTAATAATGCGGATCCACGGCTCGGTGGCTACCACTAGCAATTTATTAAATCTGTGCTTTAACTTGACCTGCATGCAAACTCCCTACCTTCTGCACGGGTAGGCTGCGCTCCACCGCCTGGGCCAGCGCGTCCAGTGGGGAACGCCCTGATTCGTGACTAGCTGTCGTACGTGCGGTAGCATGTGTCCGACCACCCTGCTTGCCAATGGACGCGGGCCAGCCCCAGTCATTGCGTGCAGATTATAGCCGCGTGTTCTGGGTCTCTGCCTTTGGATCTTCCGATTAGTGTACCTAGCCAAAGAAGATCCTGTCTGCGATGTCCATATTGGACGAGAATAGCGCCAGCTAAATCAGCAACGGCCAGATGCGCCACCTAGCGGGTGGTGTGGGTATAACATCCGGTATTTTCCCCAAGATATATATATATATATATAATGAATAGTTCCCTTTCCAAAATTTGAAAAGCGCCAATCGTAAAAATGAGTGTGCAATGCCCAATGTTAAGTTTGCAGATATCAGCAGCAAATATCTATATAATAATAACATAATTCCCTTGCTCGCCTTTATACTCGCATAGCACATATATATATACATCACATAAATATTATATATATATATTATATATGTATATATATAGGCTACCGCCCACAATACTGTTCACCACATCGCCCAAATGTTATGATATTTTCTCTTCATTGATTTCTTTGTTTTGATTGTACAGTCTGGCAACTTCTAAACTCATAGTTAACCGGGTGCCGACAGGTGAGCCTGCGCACTCAAGGTGACGTTATAGTGTTGCCGCCCTTACCATGACCTTATATCCCACTCAGGCAATGCTACTGAAGAAACGCGTCCCTGCTGTATCCTTGTGCCAGGGTTAGGTTTCAAGAATCATCAAATTTGTGAGTGCTTGATTTAACGGACCCAGGGTTCGAACCTCTGAACTGCCGCATGGCAAAAGAGCCTGAGATCTTACAAATTCGGCCAGATCATCCTATCTTTCTTCGAGAGATATATGTATATATATATATATATATATATATATACATATGTACACACATAGAGCATTGACATGAGGATGGTGATTACAATGTGTGCCAAATAGGTGTATCACGTGACCAGGTCTCATAGCAGCAGCACAGACTCAGCTGCATGCGTATCAAAGGGAATCTTTCAATCATAGTTCGTCGAACATATCCACTCAGCTAGAATTAAAGAGGAAGCGTGAGAAACAAATAATTCCCCATCCTCATATCTCTCTATTACACCGACTGGATTCAGTATATAAACATATCATTCCAAACAATATGCACATCCAAGAGAAGAATACTGTTTCACTGATATAATTAAATCTACCAAGTGAAAGAGAGTTATAATTCTTGTTTATTTTAAATTATGATTCAATACCGATTTTTTTCTCCAAACGTATCATACAGCATGCCGCAAAGTATATCGGTACGTTGTAATAATGAAACTTTGAACTGGTAAGATCTGCGGGAAATGATGGGAACAATCTATTTTTCAGTTGGGTATATGTGTACAAGATAACATCAAAATATAACTAAGTAAACTGAGCTAACATTGAATATGGTGATATCTACCATTGCTAGTTAGGAACACTCAAATTTCGTTTTGCTTTACAATGCTAATGAGGTCGGTGCAAGGTATTCACATTAACTCATTGTTGGTGCAACGCTATCGAAGCTAGATATTCAAATAGAATGTGTTTGAAGGTCATTCTTCACTGACTGTTCATGTACTGAGGGTGTGGTTCTTCCCTGAGTAAAACATGGATAAGCCAGCCAAGAGAGGCCAATACAGCAGAGAGTGAGGAAGAGTTGAGCCCACCATCACACCGAATGGCTTTTGTGGATGTTCTTCAATGAATGAGGTGATTGTATGCGACTTCTTAAATCACACGCTTATCCCATTGGTGTTGTCATTTTAATTGGCAATGCTTGAATATAGGTATATCAATTAAATATGCATTTTACATTGTTTATTTAGGAAAGTATTCAGGATATATACATTTCTATAAATACACACATGTACATACATACATGTATTATTCCCTTCATATAATGAAACCGAATGTGTCGCCAAGATTGGTAGAGCGCAGGCTTCTTGTGTACACGTTTACGATTTAATGGTTTTCGTTCTCTAGCCTGGTGCTCAACATTAATAGGATAGCACAACGACTGGTTAGCACAGTATCAGGATAATGTGCCTGTCTGGGATATCAAGGTTATGGTGCTGGCCGCCTGGTCTCCCATCCTCGTTGCTGATTTGCTGACGGTACACTTTTCTTGAAGCTTAATGGAACATTCCCACATGGACAATATTCTATGGAAGTGTAGTAGTCTGCACTGGCCTCTCAGGCACGGAGCCACATGACATGCAGGCATTGATAGGATGCTCGCATTAGCCAGCCTAGGTAGTGTAATGCTTAACATGCATGTCCTGAAATGGCAAGAAGTGTGGGTTTGAACCTGCAATGGACATAACATTTTCCAAGCTTGTGCACTGTCTCAATTCAATTCAATTCTTTATTTCAGACTCAGGACTATGATAGTTACATAATTTGCTCCATAATACGTAGATATACAAATTAATGTGAATAGGATATAAGTACTAGTATGAATACTACCATACTAACCAATATCAAAATGTCTCAAGTCCGTATCCATCCTGATGTCCTTAGATGTTGGTAGGACGTAAAATAACAAACAAATAATATCCTATAATCAAACAACACCAGGTTAGCCAGCCTCACATTAAACATGGGAGGATGTTTAAACTCTAGTGAAGTTATTAGAGGAAGCTAATAAATCAAATTAAGAAATGTCCTCCACTTCATCAACATCGTAATATGAATATGAACGAACACAATAAACTAAGAATAAGAGCAATGTTAAGATAAGAGCAATTAATAAGAGCAATGAATAAGAGCAATGAAAAAGAGCAATGAATAAGAGCAATGAATAAGAGCACTTAAGATAAGAGCAATGAATGAAGAGACAAAGTCATATTCCGCTTCCCACAATAAGCTGGCCGATAGGAGGCCTTTCCTATAAACATCTGGAAACCTCTTATTCCCAGTTCAATTAACATCACAAGCGAGATAGGAAAGTAGACATTATAGAAAGTCACTTCATATAGAAGATAGTGCAGCGACAGCCGAGATCAATATATTCTACTAACAACAAAAATCGAATGGAGTCGCTCATGGTAATAATGTTTATAATTACAGTAAACCGCTCTACATCGACCGACCTTGGGTCCGAATGTTAGTGGTCCATTTAGGGAGGTGGTCGCTTTATGGAGTTAGAGTATGAATACAATGGTATCGTTGGGACCCAAATAAAGCGATCAATATACAGGAGTTGTCGATCAGTGGAGGTGGTCGTTTAGAAAGGTTTTACTGTATTAAAAAATACTCAACTTCACAATACATTTAAGCTGAAAGGAAAATATTAAAAAACACCGAAAGATAGATAAATAAATAAAATTCAGAAACGAATCCAACTTGAATGTGGATATGAGCTTTGCAGATTGTCATAACCTGAAGAACAGGGTAGGCCTAACGTTTGAATCTCAACAGAACTTTAGTAATCCGGGTTCTACTTAACTTCATCGAACTGGCACTACATACACTTATTTTCTCCCAGTTATATTAGGCCAAATATACAAATCACCAACAATCTGATGCGGCCAAAAAACCTTGATGAATAACAATTTATTTGACCGAAAATATGTTAACCCGGAAATGAAGAAATAAAATACAATTCATGATATTAAATATAGATGTTGGTTAGGTGTTCCCGCAAGAAATTACTGACATGATTTGAGAACGTATTTGTCCGGTGTTTGTGTGATATGTTCTGCAACTTATAGGATAATATCCCTGACATATACGGACATCGTATATTTGATCCAGTAAAAGAATCGGATGTGTAGGTAAATCCACCTCAACGGTCGATTCTGGTATGGTTAAACGGTTCCGTAAGTACGTGGGCGACACTGTGCAAAGAGGACCCATGTTTGATTCCCTGATATCAAATTGTTTTAAATGTTCAGAGGGGGGAACAATAGTAAATGTATGAACAAAGAATTGATTACAATATACAAGCTAAAGATGATGTTATAACACTGCATCGAAGTTTCAAATCCTGTCATTAATATAACTATGAGAGAAACAGCATATACATTACAGGCAATGGTCTCCCCAGATTTCCCTGAGAAAGTCATGGTGAGTGGAGGATGCCAGGGTCAGAGTACGTCTGATGGGTGCCCTTGCTCTCATAGGGCATAATCGATTAATCAACTCGGGTCACCCGAGCCACTTTGTGGCGAATGCACACATCCTACAGACTCAGGTTGAATAAACGAATATGCTTGGGGTGGACAAAATGGTGGCTTGATCTAAAACTTTATATTTTGTTTCAATAACCGATAGAAGTACAGCAAAATAGGATGTAAAGTATTTTATGATTGTAGAAGCTGAAAATCTGGGTTATTAAAAAAAAGCATTAAAACAACATGTAGGAGATGTATTGGTAGCTGCTATCCTACATGTACCAGCACAGATGTGACATCATCACTCCTAGCAAACGCCAGCCAAGAGGTGGGTGACTGGGGTCGGATCGTTTTGCAGATGGCACATGTATTTCTCGACTCCACTCGCGGTGTTCGATTTGAAATTCTGACGACTCGGGTGACCCGAGTCACCCGGATCGTGTTAATCAATTACGGCCCTAGAGATCTGAACTGTGGCCTTATACGAAGTGTGCAGCCACATAGGCCATATAACTTTGGTATTAGGCCTAACATGCACTTATATATGCTAACGCCCGTAACAAGCGAGATGACACAGATTGATATAAGTATATTTATAAATAAATCCTTTATCAAGCTCAAGGGGATAGTTTATGAATGTTGACAAATTAGTAGACTGTTTTCATGGTTCAGCCCAAAGAAAGTGAATTCCAAATTTGATAAGATTTTTGTTTTCAAGTTAAAAACAGTTCAGTTGTATTGGGTGACTCAGAGACCATGGCTCACCCGGCAACTGCTGGAGTTGCCAGTAGTTTCCGCTGGCTTTGGCTTGTACTGAGCATTACTAGGACAGGCACTGAGCAAGGTACTGTATCAGTAGGAACCAAAGCAGTATTAAACACATGATCAATAAAGATCACTGTGGTCTAGCGATTTTTCAAAGTAACACTGGCACCAACAAATCTTTAGAAAGCAAACCACATGTCCTGGTAGCAATCGAACACAGCTCAAGTATTCCCTTCTCAGTTATGTCAGTGCATGTCGTGGGTATAGGGGTTGGGGAGTCGATAGTAATTCCCATTTGCCGATCACTATGTCATCTTTGAGGTAAATCTCTATTGTCAATACTTGGTGTTTTATTTCGCCAATTCGCTCTCGTTCTGGATGAAATGCTGCTCCTCGGCACATAGCATATCGTCCCAAATAGCTCATAAAGCTGCGGGATTTGCGGTCAGTGCGGCCAGCAGTTTCCCAACCAGTATCCTCCAACCAGGGGGGGGGGGGCATCTTGAAAAAGAAGGTTGTTCTGCAGAAGCAAACGCTCAAGCCAAACTTCCTCTTTCAGTTGGTCATATGCATTATATCTCAAAAGTCAGCAATTCAAAATAAAGGTTACTTCAAACTAAAGTAAGCTAGATCATAATAGTCAAGTTCATAATTATATGTATCTCAGAAAAATAGTAGCTGCTCAAAATCCTCGGATTGTGAACATTTAAATGTTGTTAAAGCATTTCCGATATGTAAATATGGCAGTTTCCGGCGATGGAACGTGTCTCACTGCGACTCTAGCATGACCTCGGGACCGTTCATCGTGTTGGTTAAACGCCGACGTTGGCTTATCGGAAGTGACGCATCAAGTGCGGTGAATCTCTACACAGCCGGTGCCCCTGGGTGGGCTCCTTCAGCCCATCAACAGCTGTCGATAACAGGCCTACTATACTGGTCCCCGGATGCTCACTGGGGGACCGCCCGGACCGGGCTTTTCACGCCCACACCCCCATCATATACCGCCGTCCGCCCACCTCCCCCATCTGCCCCCGCCCCCAACGCCCTACCCGCCTAAAAGCACGGGGTCCTCTCACCTCGGCCTTGCTATCAGCATCGTCCGGCCCCGCCCCGTCCCCTCCCGGCCCCGGGTGGTCTCCTCCCGGCCCCGCCTGCCTGGCCACGGTCGGCGGCGGAGGTTGCGCTCAATTTGACGCTAAAACAGAAATGGGCAATAGGGCATGGCATGTAAGATTTGCTGCAGTTGTCCTGAGGTAGTAGACGACATATATAAAACAGGTTATGGAGCGAAATCAATCAATATATACATACATGTATGTTTGTATACATGCTTATATGTTTATAAATGTAATTAATAGACACACACATATATCAACTTGGAAAGTGAGCAGAGTGACAATCGGTTCACTGCGTATAGGATCTGGGGAAGGAGAGAATGCCCGCTCCACAGTAAATAACATGGCACTTAAGGTGGTTAGAGAGAAGCCTTAAGGGGCTGTCGTTATTTATATCCACATAACAAATTATAAAGTACATATATATATATATATCTATATATATATCATCAAAGTAGATCGCAATAATCGCCTACGTTCACACACTATATAACACGTATATACAGTATAGTTATGTATATATTTATACTTCAAAATTGATTTCAGAATGTACTGAGATTCAGTGACGACAATTCGGCTTCCTATTAAGACTTTATTTATCCTGAATATACAACACAATAATCGCTTTCATCTATGCGTTATATATAAGTCATATATACCGCAGAGCTATATATCTATTTCTTTTTTTCAAATTTGAGTTCAAAATGTACTGGTATTCATTGACCACAGTTCTCTTTCCTACTACCATTCTCACTATACTAAAGTATATCCATGTATATATATATATATATTGTATATAATATAGACATATATCAGGATAAGTAAAAAGTGAATCTAAGCGTAGTAGTCTGTACATGAGCCCTACTACCACACAATAGCGGCGGAGACTACGCCACACACCTACACAGTTACACTGAACTGTGCTAGGTGGTGGCAGGCTAGCCACCAGGCAGACCCCGACTGGGCTGCCCTCTACTGCATGTGGCTAGCTCACCCCCCCCCCCCCCAACCACCTATAGTGTCGATGTGGGATCTGGCGAGTTCCCATTTTCATCACGTCCATGACATATATATGAAGAGTTCAGGCGCAAAACCATGTACACGACAATCCATTATGGAGACAAACAAATCCTCAAAAACAGTATCCTTTTATATTACTTCTCTTTTGTTCATTAATCCATAACCATGTGATCATATGAAAAGTGGAATTAGTAAGAATTACAATTATTTTCAAGTAAACATCTTATTTAAACTATATTTTTGAATTGTCGTTTACATGGTTTTCTGGCTGAACTCTTCATATGCATATAATACATACGTAAATATATTTATGTATATATATATATATTATATATATACTTCAGATTTGATTACAAAATGACGTTGGGATAGCAATGCGCGTATAGAAGTTCAAATCATTATAGAAATGTAGTATGTCTGCTACCTCATTGAATACCATTTCCATTCTAACTGGCACACTCATACATATGTTTACACAGTAAAGTTTATTACACAATTCAATTTCACCGGAAGCTGGGATGTATTACTAATGTGTGCGCGCAATGGTGACGCCGCAACATCAGTGTGGTGAATATGCGGTCAGAACTGCAGGGGTTTTAACGTCGATTATGTATATCCACAAAGGTCCCTATATTTCTTCTAATTTGCTCATTTTCATCTAAGGTGTTTAGGATATCATGGATTAGTTATTGTGATTTGTGGCCATGTGCTGGTGAGATTCAACACTAGTGCGAGCACAACCTCTGGTGTTGCTATGACACGCTATACCAATCACTCACTCCAATAGAGGCCTCCAGGGTTATGCACTTTCCAAGGCCAGGCCCATCCGGGAAACCACTGAACATCCTAGCAAATAAAACCCTTTCTCCATCATTTACATTATTATATTCGACTTCAGCTGTCTGAATTCCTATAATTATGGCCGCCGATACTAGACAGAATTGTCCCACGAGTTTGGTGAAATCACTTGTTATTTGTGTGCAATGGCAATTTTCAAGAGACCAATAGTCATTCAGGTTCCTACTCCATTAGCGTACATTTCCCAAGAGGTGGACAATTTCTTTCCAGAAACCAACTGTAGTCATTTTGGCAATTCAGATTTGAACACCCTTTGGGGACTGCCGCTAAGGGGTAATTCGCAGTTATCAATATTGTCATGAGCATACCAAACATCGCATTTTCTAGACCACCCTCCTGTCACAAAGTGTACAATAAAAATGTCGATATTGTAGTAACCCTGGTTATGGCAAGAAGGATGACTTCGAAACCGACTGAATTTGACAGATATTTCTACAGGTTTTAGAAAGCTTATATAGGGGTAGGTCTGAACATCCTCCCACCAAATGTATGGTTTCTATGGTTGTGAAAATGTTAAATAATTGTAAAGGACCCCTGAGCTATTCTATAATGTCTTTCCTCCGCCGCCTCTGCACCTACTCACACCCACCCACCAACCCACCCACCCACAAACCCACTCACACACAACACCAGCCCCCATTTGTCGGACATCACGACTCACTGGATCGATTCAGACCATCACTAGGGTGTCAATGATTGATCACGTGGTTACTCCTTTCAAAGATAAGCGAAAACGAGGCAGGGCGGAGTAGTAAACAAACAAAATGGCCGCCACGCCGGCAGCAGAGACGCCGCACAGGGCGCAGCATTGTTAGTGTCCGTCCGAGAAGGTGTGACGATATAATGCCATAGACTAGATCACCGTTCGGACTGCGCATGTGCTGAAAAAGGCGCTGGCAGCAAAGCAAAGGTGTAGAGCCATTGAGTTTGCCAATACTGGTGGGGCAAAACTTCGATTTTATTCAAAATTAATAAAAATACATAACAATTTGGCACAAACATTGATGGATGGATGCAATATAACAGTATAATGAATAAGGTTAAGACACAACTCTCCATAATTAAGCATTTTGAGCTAAGACACATACACTTTCAGTCACTTTACAGGCTCATGTTTACATCACCATTGATTAGCCATAAGTAATTATTGTTCTAAATATTAAAATGTCAAATGTGTGAACACAAACTTGTTTCAAAGAAATATATTACCAATATCTGATTAACCCTACTCATTTTCTATTTTGACATATGTCATTAACCATAGGATATAAATAAAAACCTGAATAAAATAAGTAAAACTGACTCTGGCTATGGCTTTAACACTAGTCTGAGAGCCCAGATTTGTCTAAATCTAATTGCACACGGCATAAGATGTGCTGATAATATTGAAGTAAATGCAGTGCAAGAGCTGAGATGAGCTGATTTTAGGCCATTTCATAACTGCACCCAGTGTATTAGCATGTGCCATGTGCTTATTGCGGGTTTGTTTTGTTTTGATGCATCCCACAATGCATGGTGCCGCTGGAATGGCGATGTAGTCTATTACCTGTCATGATGCTAACTGGTACCCGGGCCGCAGAGTAGTGAACGGGTACCCTAGGTCATACGTCAGTCGCACACTGGTTATTGGCAGGTTTTCGACCCGGTTTAAGGAAGCAGGTCACAATAGCATGCCAGGCCACAGGGACGCCGGTGTTGCAGTTTCCGCAGCACCCCAGTTTGCCAGGGACACATCGCTTCTGCACATGTGTCAAAATCGAAGAGCATCGTCAATAACCTTAACAATTTAATATAATGTTTTCGGTAAACATGTTTTCTATATGTGTACCATGCGATTTGTTTCGAGGTGGTGTCGTTTTAGAGATATTTCACTTTTCCTGTATTTTCTGTATGAAGATTGCTTACGGCCATTGAAAATGCCTTGAGTTTGATGGTACGCCCAGTGCAAAACATTAGTTTTATTCAAAATTAATAGAAATCAAGAACCCTAACCATATAAATTTAATATAATCTTTATGGTAAAGATATTTTCTATATGTGTACCAAGCGATTTGTTTCTAGGTGGTGTAATTTGAGAGATATTTGACTTTTTCTGTATGAAGATTTGCTCTCGGCTGTTGACAATGCATTTGAATGGATGTGTCCCTGGCAAACGGTGTGCCTCGGAAACCGCAACACCGGCACATATTTGTAGAATGAGAGACCCAGATATGCCGACATAAGCTGCGTTTACACGGGCAAAAAGTAAAACGATCTAGGCAAAGCGTTTTTACCTGAATCGATTTAGTGGCGCGTTTACACGCACCAAGTTTGAAGGCGGGAATCGATATCTGCGCATGAGCAAGTCCATACGAACCAGCGGCAGTTCCGGTTAGTCGACATCGCCAGTAGAGAGTGGGTTCGACCTAGATCTGTATGGACTGGATTGTATTGGTTTGGAACAGTCAAAACTTCTGCTGGGCAGTAAAACCCTAAAAATAAATGATGAAACAAATATATGTGGACAGCTAGCGGTTTCATAGACTAAATTCTATATCATGTGCTCTAAAATGGTTCCTGTAAACCACCTCCCGATGTGGTATATGTGAAACGTTTCAGGTGAAACGTTTCAGCCCTAAAACGCCTCAGCGGCGCGTTTACACGGGCAAATGTAAACCGATCTAGGCAACTGGTTCTACCTAAGGCGTTTTAACTCGCACGTGTAAACACAGCTTTAGACTGTTTAGTGTGAAGGGTATTTACACTGCGTTAATTAACAATGTCCTGCGAGTGAAAGAATGAGCTAGCCCTTAAAGCTTCAGTCATTGGATTGATGGATCCGTTGACGAGGATTTAACTTTACTGTTGGCGCAAAGGACCATGCGACTCATGTATCGCTAAAATGAATCATTTACATGACATAAATGTGTGCATCTCATTTAGTCTTCCAACTTGTTGTTCATGTCAAATTGAATCGGTACTGTAGTGGGGATGCTGAACATGGGAAATATCGTGCCGATAGTAGAAATCGAAAATGCAGCTCTTTTGCATTTTGGTCCACTGTGCTAACATTACGAGACTTGTCTTTTCCTAGTCTAGTGCTGGCATGATTAGGTTAGCGCAAGAACTGGTTGGCTCAGTGTAATGATAATGTGATTGAGAGGGATATTATATCATGGTGCTGCTACCCTGGTCATCCAGTGGGTTAGCACTATAAAGTGTCAATGAGTGTGGACTGTCACATTATGTTGTGAGGACATAAAACTGCAACAAGCACCGAACCTTAGTCTGATACACATTAGCCGTGTTCACACCCACAACTTTAGGCCGACTTAGATAAAGCAAATTAGATGAAGCGAACTAGTGTCGTGTCCACACACAGAGTGGTTTAAGGCGGTAATCGATATCTGCGCATGAGCAAGTCCATACTAACCAGCACCAGTTTTGGTTAGTCAACATCGCCACGAGAGAGAGTGGGTTCGACCTAGATATGTATGGACTGAATCGTATTGGTTTGGAACGGTCAAAACTTGTGCTGGGGATTGAAAACCTAAAAATAAATGATGAAAAAAATATCTGTGCACAGCTAGCAGGTTCATACAGCAAATTTACCGGAAAGTCAACAAACTCAGGTCTCGACTGTGACATCCTTAATCCGCCTCATCTAATCAGCTACCGTCCACACAGGCACTATGGGCCAACTTAAGCTAGTTTGCATCATATAACCTACCTCGCGACATGGTTTACTTGAAGTGAATTAGATGAGGCGACTTAGCCTTAAGTCGCCTCAGAGTAGTGTGCACATGGCGAATGTGAGGCGACTTAGATGAGGTGAACTAGTTGAGGCGACTTAATGCCCGTGTGTGAACACGGCTTTAGCTAGTTACTTAGTGTTAAGCCTAGAGAGACGCATTTCGGTGTACAGGCAGAAAAATAAGCATACCCCTTGGGGAATGTCATCCTCAACCAAAGATACTGTGCCATATGTTATGGCGAAATCAAATTCAAAATAAAAAAGGGTCATTGTTAAAGTGTAGTTGTCTTCAGAAGCGAACGTTAAGTTTATACTGGTGGCGCCTGATAATAAACTTCAATGAAGCTGAACCCGTAGAATAGTGCCCACTGCCACAGCTGACTGTCTGCATTGTGCACACTACCGGAATCAACTGTAGCAAAGTGTGATCAGTGTGAGTAATAATTCAAGGCGCAATGCTTCTGCCAGTTTTGTTACTCACATTTATATGCCTCCATTTAAATTCACATGAAAGGCTGAAATGATCGGATGTGTGTCAAATGACAGGACATATCACCTCTTAGATTAGATAACTTACGCTGTTATCCCTTCAACAATTCACCCTTATTTGTTCTTATTGTACTACCCCTGCCCTGATTTGCTCTCCATATCAAACTCATATTGGCGTTTTCTAGTATGATATAACTATCGATTGAAAATAGAATATTGTACCCCGCTTCCCAAGAGTGTATAAAGTAGGGCATTACACACAGATCTATATTCTTCTGTAAAACGTATTGCATTATAATAGATCAATGCTTACATTGTTCACTCAGTCATTCATTCAATGGGAGTCAACAACAGTTAGAAGTTAGGATACTAGATTGGGATGCAGTAGGTGAAAACCAGCTCACACAGCTCACCCTGTTCTTGCGCATTCACTTTCATTAAAGTCTGTGCGATTTCAGGCTGATTAGCATCATTCGCAGATTGATCAGCTTACCGGAAATGGGGTGACTAATCTAGGACATTAATGGTGTTAAGTCGCACACGGCCCTGCTCACATGGACAGCGGCGTGACGAGAATCATCGAAACATTTATTTATCTACAACAATCAGATGAATAAAGAATTAACCGAAAAGCAATAATGCAGGACACAGTAATCTGCAAGGCTCTTCATTCCCTTATTAATGCACCCTTAACAGGCTTACATAAGCTCGCCGTCGGCGCAATTAAATGCCACTTAATTGGGAACTGTAATTTCTTTCTTTTTTTGGCTCCCCCCAATTAATTAAGTCAGCATATTACAGAGCATAACATCCATTTTAATAGGCTTAATTAGTTGTCGACATCTAAATGCACTGTGAAGTAGCCAGGATCATAGTCAGGCACCAGGTCGGCTGGGAGCTTTCAGGACATTGTCTATACAGAAGTGAAGTTACCTGGTTGCCATTGTCAGTACAGTGAATCCATGACCATTCCATTGTCACGTTCTGATAAGGACATGTATTATTCGATTTTGCATGTTCCAAGCCGTTTTCTCGTCTCAAATTCAGTCCACGTTACAATTATCGCATTGATGTAGTAAATAGGTTTGCTTGTTTGTTTCATGTTTTACATCATAGCAACATCTAAGGTCACATCAGGACAGATACTGACTTGTGACAGTGCACACCCCTGGCGGATTTCTAGTGCTGCCCCACTGGAAGACCAGACCAGCAGTACCATGACCTGATATCCCACTGAGTCACATTACCCTGACACTGAGCCAGCCAGTCCTTGCCCTATTCTATTAGTAACAAGCGCATGGCTAGGAACCGACAAGTATCAATTGTGTAACTCATTAGTTTGACTCAACCGGGAATTGAACTTCCGACCTTCCGCACTGCATACCCGCGCTCTACCGATTTGGCCAACGCGTCTGGTTGGTTAGAAGAGTGAATCGGCGATCATTCCATTATGATGTCCCGATAAGGACCTGTATCATTAGTTTTCAGATGTTTCAAACCGTCTCCTCGGTATGAAGGTACAGATGAACCTCGATCCAATGGACTAATAGGGGGAGCAGTTGTCCGTTAAAGCTGTTTGTCCGTTGCAGCGATGAAATTGCTTTATCTATAGGTGCCATAGTGATAATGTGGAAAACAGGACCTTAGATGTTGCTAGGATGTTAAATTTGAACAAACCTGGACAGCTCTGTGCATGGCACTATGTGTGCATGGCACTATGTGTGCATGGCACTATGTGGGTATGTTTGTCTGTCTGAAGGAGTATGCATATGTGTGAGTATGCATTACACATGTGTGGGAGCCTAGCTCACTCTAGCGGATTGTGTCCGTTGGATCCAGAATCCATTGCATTGGTGTCCGTTGGATCGAGGTTCATCTGTATATACATTGGCGATACATTATTGCTAGTGCATGTTACTAAGGTATATATCCATAGACTGTTCCCTGATGGTGTGTTCCGTTGTTACACGTTCACTTGTGACCTTTTGATGTGCCCCACATACAATGAACCTGTGTTTTGCATAGTCACAATTCCCATAAAATGTTGGACCCAGCACCTGGCTAGGAAGCAAGAAGTATTAATTTATAAGTCATGGGTTTGACTCGACCAGGATTCGAACCCACAATCCCATGATCGACCAACACGGGAGCCGGACGCTCTAACTCACTCAGCCATCCCGTCTGGTTGTGCATCGGACATGTGACATACTGGTCTGGAAAATAGAGAATGAATATATTAATTGTCTGCCTGGCATGTCATCAGCTCACAAGGGAACACATAACAAGAGAACATGCCCCGAGGGAACAGTGTATGGATACACTGCATTACAATGATCACATGGATGTAGAACTCATGCACGGCTTAATTACAATATTCTTTTCAAATGGGGTTTCTTTTACCACATATCATTGCTGGGGAAACTGAAGATGAAAGTAATTAAGAGAGTCAATACGCCCATAAAAGCAAAAGTGAAACAAAGCCGACAATAATTCGATATTTAATACACCAAATTTATGTTAATGCGGGAACTCGATGAACCAAAAAAAACACCCCCGTGGTTCATAGTAATTTAATTAGGAATAGGTCGATGGAATCACCGATATTATTTTATTTTGTTACATTTTGCTTCACTGTTGTTTTTTCCATTATCGGGGACAGGTGCTCATCTCGAGGAGACGCAGCCTCGTTGCTGATTTGCTGACGTTGCACTTTTCTTGAAGCTTAATGGAACAGTCCCACAGGGAAACTATTATATGGTAGTGTAGTAGTCTGCACTGGCTTGTCATGACAGGTAGGCATGGATAGGGTGATTACATTAGTGGGTGTTTGGTTGTTGGAGTTTTACTTCCTGGCAACGTCTAAGCTCATATCAGAACCAGTAGCGACTGTTGACAGTGCGGTCTCATGGCAACTTGTTTTATAGTACTGTCCCACTAATAAACCAGGCTGCTGGCACCATAATATGATACCCCACACAGTCACATTATAATGAGACTGTGCTAACGAGGCCTTTCCATATCCTACTAATGCCGGGTGCCAGGCTAGGTAGTGACAAATATAAATGTTAAAGTCAGTGCTTCGACTTGACCAGGCTCCGAACGCGTGGGTTCTAATCCCACGGTCTACCAACACGGAATACTGATGCACAGCTCATTCGACCATGCCATCTGGTCGCGAGACTAGGTTAGCATGCTAGCCTAGATGTGGCAAGAAGGGCGGTTTTGAATCCTGCTATAGGCATCACATTTTCCCGTTGTACCCTTGCTATGGCGTTGGATATAAAGCAGGGACTTCAGAAAGGAATGGGCGGGTGGTGGGTAAAATAATGGACTGTGTTGCCCATCATAGGTGTTTAATGGGAAGGACTGTGTCGGGTGGCTGGTGCAAGATTGGTTCATTCAGCTGCCTCATTACATAATGACTTATTTATTGGAGTATTAGGTCTTATGGCCGGTGCACACCTACTGTTTTTCCACGCACACCTACCGTATACGATCTAAAACTGCCCAAAAATTGCTAGGTGTGCACCCCCCGCGCACAGCTACCGATTGCGATTCGTGCATAAAACTCAGTTTTTAGTGCTAAAAGCGGCCGTTTACGATTGCGATTCGCGATTCGAAAAACGAATCGGCCCGTTTTCAGTTTTAAGCGGGTCGGGTCGACTCGCGAGTTTTAGTGCGCGAATCGTAAACGGTAGGTGTGCAACCGGCCATTAGCGATATGCCAACTTCTGACGGTAGGTATCTAGTGCTCCATCAATATAATACTAGTCACGTGGTTCTATTCAATGATATATAACCTAATTAATACTAATTAGAGCTCCTCCAGTATGGCTCTGCCCGTTATATAATACAATGATGTGTTTTAATGTTCGATTACATCATAGTAGTTACATCCGGGAATATATAGATTTATTACAAATAACAAAGACCAGAAATACCCATACTTATCAAAGTTGCAGAGTCCAATGGCCTTAGGTGTCTCTCACGGTCTCATATAAATATATTATCTTGATCATTGTAATCTACCTTACTTGAGTTTGAAATGGCTAACCTTCGATATATTTGACTTGCAAGTATGCCCACATAACTTTGACAAGCAGGCCAACATTTTGAGAACAGAGGCTTCTTCATTAAAATATTGTATTACATTGACTCTGTATGCCCTTCGGTGTGGTGACAATTGCTGTGTAGGTGCACCAGTATCTAAGTTAGATATATGAAATCAAATCTAGATAATTTATTTGATGTTGAAAATTAGGAATGTTCATCGGACTATGCAACTTTAAATTAAATCCAAAATAAATAAACAGGAACCTAATGAGGATCGGTTATACAGGACAATAATAAAGAGCGGGTCTGGCCGGTAGGTGATTGGATTGTGTCGACTGGGTTATACCCCAGTCACACGAGAGACAGCGTTCGCCGCCAACCTCCCTACGCCCACAAGGACGCCAACCACCCAGCGTTCCATTGGATACATTGATTCAAACACGTTTTAGGCACCATGTCGGCGCCATGTCGGCGCCATGTCGGCGCCATGTCGGCGCCATGTCGGCGCCATGTCGGCGCCATGTCGGCGCCGACCACATGGTGACTGCAGCATCCAATGGCAATTCGCCAACCCAGGGCGGCGCCAGGGCGGCGCCAGGGCGGCGCCAGGGCGGCGCCAGGGCGGCGCCAGGGCGCGCCAGGGCGGCGCCAGGGCGGCGCCAGGGCGGCGCCAGGCGGCGCAGGGCGGCGCAGGCGGCGCAGGGCGGGCCAGGGCGGCGCCAGGCGGCGCGGGCGCGCCAGGGCGGCGCCAGGGCGGCGCCAGGGCGGCGCCAGGGGCGCCAGGGCGGCGCGGCGGCGCCAGGCGGCGCCAGGGGGCGCAGGGCGGCGCCAGGGCGGCGCCAGGCGGCGCCAGGCGCGCAGGGCGGCCAGGGCGGCGCCAGGGCGGCGCCAGGGCGCCAACCATTTTGAATGGCGCCGCGAACAGGGAAGGAGTTGCACGTGCAGCAGCAACCTCCTTGCGCCCAAAATTTCCGAAATGGGCGCCGGGTGGTTGGCGATTTTGCGGCGCCAGGACTCAATCAGGGCGTAGGGAGGTCGCAAGGAGCAGGTTTTGACGTCGCGAATCGATCGTTAGCGAACGCAGGCCCCGTGTGACTGGGGTATTAGTAGCAAGGTGGAATAAATTGTGTGGCCAGGAGCGGTTAGGTATAGCGCGAGAAGCAGAGAGGGGAATGGAGGGGTGGGAGGGGGGAGTTTGACGGATATGTGAGGGTGGAGTGTCCGGCACCGCCTTACCTAATGATGCCGTGTAGGGCAGACAACAGGCTTGCAGTATCTCACTACACCTACTGCAATATACAGGACCTTTTATATTGTTTGTTTGTTGTTTTACGTCCTGGCAACATATAAGATCATCAGAATCGGTACTGATTTGTGACAGTGTGCACTCATGGTGACTTCATAGTGCGTTGGTTGGTAGTTGGGAGTTTTACGTCCTAGCAACCTCTGTAGTCATATGAGGATGGGCACTGATTTGTGACAGTGTGCACTCATGGTGACCTTTCAGTGATGCCCCACTGGGATACCAGGTCGATGGCACCATTACATAATAATGTATATCCGACACAATCATATTATCTTGATACTGTGCTAAGCATTCATTGTCCTACGCAATTAATGCTGATTACCAGGCTAGCGACAAGTATCAATTTCATTGGATTGACTCGGCTGGGTTTCAACCTCCCGACACGAGAATCGTGTGCTCTAGCGAAGCGGTCTCCACAGCTGGTTAGGGCAGTCTATATTAGCAGTTAAGACTGAAGATATATTAGACATTAGTCAGTTTATCTTTATTTAAAGGTGTTGTAAGAGTACCACCACAAGTTTAATTATTCACAATTATGGTCATGATTATGGAGTGTCATTATTCGAAGTTTGTACATTTCGAGTAGATGTGTTTTCTGAGAGGTGTGCAGGTCCGATTTAAGGTCGAGTGGCTTTATGATCGAAATCATTCATCTTCAACAGTTGGGTACATGGTTTAAGGACTACCTACACAGTTGGAGAGATTGGTCTTTGAATAAATATATTTGAAGCCTTTTCAGTATGCAGTATATCCTATATAATGCCACATATTGGACCCTAGAAAACATCACGGAATAGCTTAGTTCAGCTGCAGTCCAGGCGGTAGGCGTTAACTTGTCCAGAATCACCAGAATAATTATCCCATGGGTATTCTCAGCGGAGTTAGGTGCAATACAGGTAGGTAGGTATATTGTTAATCTGTGAATTCGTTGCTATAGTGATAAAAGAAGTGCCTGGTAAAATATGATCCAATGACCTTTAAGGTGTCTTGATATAGTGGTGCTATCACCGTCTTATTGCTCTTTGCTGCTGATTAAGAATGGACATCTCACTGGGACCTTTCCATGGAGTTTGCACAGTGAGCTGCTACAACATTATTTCTTCATTTTGTGCTATCACTGTACCAGAGCGTGCAATTGTTGCTGTTGTGTTTCTCCCCTTATATATTTTCTCCCGATCCTGCCCCCTGGTGGCCAATTTGTGACGTTAACATGACAGTTCCGGTGTCGCCGGAACCAGCTGCCGAGGTCTGTGGGGAGCAGGTGCATTTGCCGGCAGGTGCAGGAATGACCTGCGCACGCGCAGTGTGGGTGAAGGTGGAACGGGGGGGTGGGAAGGGGTGGTTGTGTGTAGGGAGGGGGAGCATGCCACGCTGGGGGGGGGGGGGCATGGGGTTACCGCCAGTACAGGCTGTAGGCAGTTTGTTCACAGCGAATTGCAGTGAGAGTTTTTCCAGTTAATCACCATTAGCATGAATTACGCATGTGTATTTCGACGAATGCTCATCATTATCATCATCAGTCATCATCAATCCCATAAGGGTGATCATCTTTGGGGAACCACATATACGTCTTCAACCAGTTTCTCAAATGTTCCCTGTTTTCCCCTGCTCTATGGAAATTGGCTAGTTATGGTAGTCCGATAGGAAGGAGTGAAGGTGTCTGAGCAGGCTTGGTCCCAGCTTCACCTTAAATAAACTAATGTTGGGAGGGTGGAGTATACACATAGTCCAACTGGCATTTGTATGCCATATGAAGTATATGATAGGAACATTCAACTGGGATTTTGATTAGAAATCAATGCCTGCCAATAATCCTACCAAGTTTTCTCAGCCAGAAACATGTGGTCAAAGGTGCAACGTGAGTTTAATGTTTGTGGTCAATATTGAAGGAAATGTATAGGTGAGAGGGGCACCAACCCAACTTTTCAGTATGTTAGCCGAAGCTGTAACCCGGCATGTTGTGTCACAGAACTAGTCCTTACTGGTGGACCAGCGGAAATCGGATTACCCTTATTGAAATGCTGCCATTGTTAATTTATTTTATATTCTAGTAACAGTAACAGCTATATTCAACTCTGAGCACAAACGCACCTTTCCCAAGGATATGCCAGGAAACTACTGTTTGTTTGTTTGTTCTTTTACGTCCTAGAAACACATAAGGTCATATCAGAACGGGTACTGCCTTGTGACAGTGCGCATTCATGGCGACTTCATAGTGCTGCCCCACTGGAGAACCAGGCCCCAAGCACCATGACCTGATATCCCACTCAGTCACATGATCCTGATACTGAACCAACCAGTCCTTGCCCTATCCTAATAGCAAACTATCGTCTATGTATTCCTCACCAGATGGGTGTTTTGAATCTGATCTAAATAAGGAGCGGCGATAATATAACTCTACCTGTGGTGATGATATCTAATATTACAAATAAAACTGGCCATGTTTGGCATATAGGCAATGCTCATTAAGGGGAGTGGCCCGTGGCACATACAAGATAGATGATTGGACAGGTACCTCCCAGGAGAACTGTCCAATGCTGTCGTCGCTGAGGCAGTGTCTGGCCAACTCTAATATACATGTTATATATGGGAGTTGGGGACATAGCTTCTATCTGACGAGCAGCTCACTACCCAACCCCAGGCTACAGTCAGATCACGTCAACCTGGCATATAGTGTGGGAGCGGGGGGGGGGGGTGATTGAGGTACTCTCCTGATATTGTAGCTTGAGTGATAACTGTAGGTTAGACTAGCAATAGTCAATAATGTTGTGGACAGAAACACAGCAGACACGAGGATTTGCGTGGACTAACCTTAGGAGCGTAGATTTGTTTCTGGCATATAACATACACATTGCTGTAGTGGTTAGCATGTTACCACTCAGTATTTGAATGGCTCAGGCGCAAACAAACCCCGACAAATCCATTTAAATTGTTCACATTGTTGGTTGGTGGGTTGTTGGGAGCTCTACATCCTGGCAACATCTAAGGTTATAGCAGGATGGGTAGCGATTTGTGACAGTGCACAGTCATAATGACTTTATCATACTGCCTCTGTGGAAAATCAGCACTCTCAACCCCACCTGGTACAGTGTCTTTCATTATTTGGGCGGTAGACGGTGGCAAACGTAAGGGCGATCAACCTGACCTCACGGGTTTGTGTCCAGGCGGCAAATGAATGATGGAGCAGTTGCGTGAGATCATCGGCAGAAAGAAACCGCTAGGTGGTGACAAGACTGATATTGGTTCACGAGTTTGACCCACGGCAGCACCATCATGGATGATGTCAGCCAGACGGCTATGTATATCGGGCACAGTGCAGGTCAGGCGTTTGGCAGAACATGGCGCCACCATATATGGTTGCGGCCTGGAATATCTGCGCAGGTCGGTAGCTGTGGCAGTTTAAGTTTAGTTTGTCGGAATTCCGGCAGGTGGCAACAAATTCAGCAGGGGAGGGGATCCCTATCACTTCCCGTTTCCCCGATAATTACCCATGTCATGCAAACATTCACAATTCAATGGTTTTGAATTAATGTCATATTTTGAGATACATACACCTTAATTTAATATATCTAATCCATTTACCTTAGTTTGGAGTAACCGTTGTTGGAAATAACTAATTATCGAGATATTTGAATTAAAAGATGAAAAAGAATAGTTGCATCCGTGTTGAAACACTGATCCTCCTATGCTTCAGCTGTGATATGCTTTTATTAAATTGCCCTAGCGTTCCAAGTATGCAGGAACAACTGTTTAATGAGTGAAGCAATATATGAAGTCGATATGTAGAATCACATCTAGGTGAGCATTTCGGTTTGTTGAGAACAAAACCTGCTTTCATCAGACTATGCACCTTTTAATATGACAGAAGACCAGTGCTATGGTACTACTACAACAAATATATATATATGAATAAAATTCATTCACCAATAAAAACAAAGATCTAGTAAATAGTAACTTAAGGACCACTTATGTATATGATTGTATCAGATGATCGTATATAATGTAAGCTGTACACTTCATATCATACGATCAGTCAAAGTTATATAAATATTGTGATTGGAAGGATCGAGCCCAGGTTATTTAAATCTGCAAAGTCTGAGCGAGCCTGACCCAACCTAAAACAAATTACATACACTATGGTATATTGGCTTTTGTTTGCCTTGCATCCACGCCTATATGGTAAGTGACTCTTTGGCCTGAGGCCGGTCCTGTAAACCATAACTCAATATCCATACATTACGGTAACACCGCATTTAAACAAGGTCCCGCCGACTAAATTAAGTTGAAAATGGGTCATCGGTATTTGGGCGAGGTTCAATCAAAGCCGATGTTGAGGCAGGAGGTAATCAATTATTAAGGCAATGCACCTTAGTATTGTCTCAGTTTATTCTCACCGGACACGGTGGCTGAATCGGGAACGCGCAGGCTTCCCATGCGAAAGGTTTGGAGTTCGATTCCCGGTCGAGTCAAAGCAATGACCTAGAAAATGTATAATTGTCCCTTCCTAGCCTGCTGTTTGGCATTATTATAATATGGCAAATGTTGTTTAGCGCAGTTTCAGAATAATATGACTGACTAGAATATCAGGTCAGGGTGTCACTGGCCTGATTTACCAGTTGGGCAGCATTATAAAATTGTCATAAGCCGGTACCCATGCTGACATGACTTTAGATGTTGCAAGGGCATAACATTCCAACAACCAAGCATCATCTTTCTTTGGCAATTTCGTGGCCATGTCCACGGGTCATGGTTGTTGTCGTAAAGCAAAAGAAGATGGATGAGTCAATGCGATCTATAACTGATATGAATGTGTATGAACAATGGTTAACTTATTGCCTCGTCTCAGATGGAGAAGTTGGGTTGGTGTTGTTTTGTGTCCAAGCAAAATCTAAGGTCTTATCATGACGGGTACCGATGTGTGTAGTGCGCACCCATGGCAACTGAATAGTGCTGCTCCACTGGGAGACCAGGTGGCAAGCAATATCCCCCTAAGTCACATTATCCTGACACCAAGCCAACCAGTCCATACCCTAACCTAATAATGCCGAGTGCCTGTTTAGGAAACGACAAGTATCACATTTTTTTAAGTCATTGGTTTCACTCGACCAGCTGTCAGAACCCACAAAACCATAGGTTTGGATCCCCCGATCCCACACTCCAGGAGACGGACGCTCAACTCATTCGGCCATCCCATTTGATAAAGATGGAGAAGTCAATGCGATATATACCTGATATGAATGTGCATGAACAAGGGTTAACATATTGCCTAGTTTCAGCTGAGGTTCAGAACCCAGGACATACATATAAAACCTGAGCCTTCAGCGCAGTCAGTCACACTGCACGGCATTAAACGTGGTTGTGTGTGAAGATGCTGCAAACTGACAGCTAACTGTTGGTGCAATGTGGCGCAGCATCCCTTCCACATACCAAATAAGGCGCTGACAGCAGCCTTCGGCGTTATGGCCGGATAAGTTCCTCTGACATTCCGCTGGAACATAAACCAAAGGCAGCATCCACATGGGCATCCCCCGGCCGCCACGCCCACACACATCAGCCTGGCGCAAACCTCGCTGGTGGGCCTCAGGAATTAGGGTGGGTGAGCCGGGAAGGTGGGGGGCATGTGGGTGAGTGGGTGAAGTTAGGGAACAGACGGGTTGGTGGGAGGGTGGATGGGTGGGAGGGTGGGTGGGTGGGAGGGTGGGTTAAGGCAGGGACCATGTGGGTGGGTGGGCGGGTGAAGGTATGGTGCATGTGGGTGGGTGGGTGCAAGTAGAGGGCATGTGAGTGGGTGCGTAGGTGAAGTTGGGGGGACATGTGGGTGGGGGGGGTGAAGGTAGGGGTCGTGTGGGTGGGTGAGTGGGTGGGTGAATGGATGAAGTTTACGACTTGAGACTATATAAATAGATAACTGAGATAAGAACACCACAAGATATATAAGACAAGGGATATCTAGGTGTTACATGCGTGATCCTCAATTGCAGTCCGATTGCCTGCTATATGCAATGTACTGATGTAGTATTAATTCTATTATCCTAGTCTACTTTGATAATTAGGAGAGGAGCACCATGAGCAGAAATACCATCAAAATCTGAAAACTAAAAACGGTATGTGGGTGAGTGGGTGGGTGAAGGTGGGGGGCTTGTCAGATTATTTAGATGACCGAGATAAGAACATCGCAACCGATAATGCGACATATATCTCAGTGTTATATTTGTGATCCTCAATTTCAGTTAGATTGTACACTAATGCACTGTAGTGATTAGGTATTTATTCTCTATACAGTATAACCCCAGTAAATCAAGCTTGGTTCAACCAAATGATCAGTGAATCCAAACTCTTTTCAGTGCCCCAGCAAAATACTACCATTTATCATAAAAAAAAGTTGGTTAAACCAAAGTTGGTTCATCCAAACTATTGGTTAATCCAAACAAAATGTTCAGACCCCAGGCCACTTCCGGTACAGGTAAACCAAACTGATGTGAGTATAAGGTCAGCTGAGACCCCACCAACTTTTTTATATGATGAATGGCAGTATTTTGTGGTACCGCTGAAAAAGGTTTGTATTAACAGATTGTTTGGTTTTATTGAGCTTGGTTTAATGGGTTTATACTGTATATACATACAAAACAATAATCAACTTATCCACATACATTGTATATTACATTCATAATGCACACACGTTTTTGCTGAAGCCAAGTCAAAGTCAAAGCCAAAGCTCAGTTAAACCAATGATTGGTTAATCCAAACAAATTTCTAGGGTCCTTTCAAGTTTAGCTTAACGGGACCAATGTTTGTGGTCTATATACATAAGCGAGATAGAAGCATCCACCAATAGTAATCCGACTGACACCTTATAACTAAATCCACTTCGCAATTGCAGATAGATTGCCTGCTAGTTACAATGCCATGCTTCTGTATTTATTATCTAGATGTGACCTGTTTAGATAATCGAGATAGGAATGCCACAAGCGATACTACGAGAGATTTCTGATTATAAGAATTGCAATCCTCAATTACGGTTAGATTGCCAGTTAGTCGCAATGCACTGAGGAATTATTTATTATATTATTGCAGTAGGTGGTATTTATACTACATTGATGACCCTCAATTGTAAGCAGAATTTTGGCTAGTTACTATAGGTATGCATTCTATATTTGGCCTTGTTAAATAAGCAAGATAGGAGCACTACCAGTGACAATGCGAGTGACACCTAATTCACTTAGCAAATGCAGTTATTTTGCTGGTTAGATTTAATGTTGTGATTAGCTATATATATATATATATGTACATATATATATTTATATATGTATATATATACAGTAACACCTCTCTATACCGACCCCTCCACAGATCGATCACTCCCTTGTATTGATCGCTTTATTTGGGTCCTAACAATACCAATGCAAGGATATTCTACCTCGCTAAACCGACCACCTCCTTAAATGGACCACTTAAAGTCGGTCCCATGGTCTGTCGATTTAGAAAGGTTTTACTGTATATATGTGTGTCCTATGTATATAGATAGGATAGGAACACCACAATCAATTACATGACAGATACCTGAAAAATAGATTCATGGTCCTCACTTTCAATTAGATTGCCAGGGTATTGTATTGCATTGATTTGGAGGTTGTTCTCTATATATGTACCCTAATGAGATTATTGGGATATAAGCACAAAAGCAATTCAAGAGTTCAGGCGCAAAACCATGTACACGCAGATCCAAAGATGGAGATAAACATTGGAATCAACCCTACAAAAAGTTTCTTTTTTGATATTCCTATTTTGTTGTTCATTGCTCCATATGATCATATGAAAAGTGAAATTAGTGAAAATTAAAATTATTTTCATGTAAAATTATATTATTTAAAATAGATGTTTTTGGTTTGCCGTTTAAGTGGTTTTGCAGCTGAACTCTTCGTATCTATAATACCCTGTAAAACTGACAATGGACAATATGTAAGCGGACTGGACCATACACTCACACAAATAGTTACATGGAAACAGTTATTATTTAATGCAACGTCACCAAATTCTTGGCAGGACCCACATCAACCGCTACTACTTAGTGAACCTCAAATCTAACAAAATATGATACCAATCAACTTTTCTATTTTAAAATACCGCCCACTCTGTAAAGAATCAACCTTTCTTTCAGTCACCAGTCATATACAGAAGTAGTAATGCAAACTAGATTTATCCATGTTTAAGTTTAAGCTCCTTGCCCTATCCTAATAATGCCAAGCCAGGCGCTTGGCATTATTAGGATAGGGCAAGGAGCAGTGGAATGAAGAAGACCAATCGCCTGCGACTGAAATTTTCCCTGCTTAAACAACTAATGTACCAAAAAAAAGTACTATGAACACGCACTCCAATTTCCTCAGCGGGTGTAATTTATTACTTATAGATCAAAGGGCACGGAGATAGTCCTCCTCCTTTTATTCATGGAAACTGGGGCAGCTCGTCGAGTCAGTTTTTTAAGACATGCTAATCTTTGTATATTTAGGCGACTCTGTGAGGCTAAATACTGTCCAATTGTATATGGGATTGAAATACTGATGCTTGACACTGATTGGTTCTTGCGGTTTTAGATTCTAGCAACACATGTCCATCAGTGTTTATAGGTCGTTGCCCTTTTAGGAAAGATTGATTTATTGATTCATGGTTGCTTTACGCCGTGTCGGCAGCATAGGCCGTATTCACGGCGAGATATGTTTGTTTTTTGTTCAAACCATCGCTTTTACATGTAAAAGCAGACAATCAAGTATGTGCCAATAGACACTCATTAAATTAGAAAGCTTAGGAAAGAAGGCCACCATGCATCACCTTGACCCAATATCCACTGAGACACATTATCCTGACCCATAGTCTTGTCATATTAAATTCCATATTATGCAGATTGGCAGGCTAGGTAACAACATCGTCATCGCGCATGTCACGCTTTGTCCAATCACAACTGACCCATCTAATACTCAAGCACAATCTATTCTCTCCTCCCCCCCAACCAGTACAGATTCAATTTAATTCAATTCAATAACATTTATTTCCACATCGTCATTATACACAGTTACAATTTCCATGAAACTTAATTACAGTGGATGAAGAAAAGGAGAATGAAAGAAGGACAACGCCTATAATATGCACTCCCCTTAGAAAAATATATAGATAATAGACTTATTCAACACAGTATATGATGGTTAAACAAAATTGTTTACACCATTAGGTTGCTATGGCCAGATTTGACCACCGAGCTTCCGCACAAGAAGCCATCGCGCCATTATGATTTGAGCACCACCATGTGTGGTCGTTGCTTGCTAAAGAAAGAACAAAAACATGCATTTAATTGCATCAAAATATAGAATCCCGCATCATTAAATTTGCCTAGTCCGATGGTTAACATGCTGGAGGGATTGATATCACCTACCTGACTTTTAGTTTGAATAACTTTTCATTGCCTTTCACGCCCTTTTACTCGCATAATTCTTATATATCACATATATCCAATACATCGATAATATAATATAATCCACCCATATCCCTTTCTAGTGGCTACAGCGGAAAGCAGTCTCTGCGAGACGTCTAGCTACGTGAAGCTAGTCTCAACCGAAGGGTACCTGGCGTCCATAACGACCGACGAGACCGGCTGCGGGTCGGCCAGCACGCCGTGGATCATCCAGGCAGAGCCCGGCCAGAGGATCAACGTCAGCCTCGTCGACTTCACGCGCTTCAATGTGGGTGTCGAGCTCGGCCACCGGTCCGAGATCCACGGCTGCCGGAGGTACGCCGGCATCCGCGAGAGGGCGGTGCGGACAAACCTGACGGTGTGCGCCGGGGACCAGCGCGAGCGCCACCTGTACCTCACCAGGAGCAACTCCCTCGAGATCTCGATTCTAAAGATGAGCTCTGAGCCTTATAACTTCCTCATCAAGTATCAGAGTAAGTATTTGGTGTATGATTATGTTAAAGTTGCAGAGTCCAATAGTGTTTAGTTTCATTCATTTTTCTGAGATAAATATAGTAGGTTGATCGTTATAATCTACTTCCCTTTAGTTTGCAGTAACTTTAATTTTAAATGTCAAACTTTGGAGATATTTGAAGCGTAATTAATTCGGCAAACATAGCAAAACTCGGAAACCATAGGCTTCTGCAGTAATATGTTCTATAAAATTGTCTTGGTATTCCGTTCTATATGGTGACAAATGGTTGATACATGCATCAATATTTAAATCACATATGTAGAATAACATCTAGATCACTGTTTGGTTTAGAAAATGTGATGTTTTCATCGGACTATGTAGATTTAAGAGAAAAGATTAAACCTTTGCCCAGAATAGGTGTGAATGAGGATCATTCTTTAGATTCCAAGCAAAACTTGCTTCAATAGGAAATAACTCTCGGGTAGACTGGCGGTTCCAGTCAACAGTATTTAGCTATATATTGCCTTATATATGGGGAATTGAGAGAGATTGCAAAAAGAAGCAAGATGGCGGTCAGATAATTTGATTTGTATTGATTGATTGATTGATTGGTGGTTGCTTTATGCCGTGTCGGCAGCATAGGCCATATTCACGGCGAGAAATGTTTGTTTTTTGTTCAAACCATCACTTTTACATGTAAAAGCAGAGAATCAATTATGTGCCAATAGACACTCATTAAATTAGAAAGCTCACAATCATATATTTGTGGTCAAGGGAAATAAATTCCCATAGAAAAAGAAAGGTTTAATTTGTAAGGTCCACATGATGTCATAAATTTGTCATTAAAAAATAGTGATATGGGATAAATTAGCGTTTGAACTATACAGTTAGCGCTCTAGTTTACAAACAAACCCAAAAGCTTTCTGGAAGTATGCAAACAGCAAACTGAAAAACAAACCAAAGGTGGGTGACCTACAAAAGGAAGATGGATCACTAACCCAAGATGACAATACTAAAGCTGAATTATTGAACACCTTTTTTACAAGTGTGTTTACAGCTGAGAACACTGACACCTACAGAAGTATTACCACACATGCCAAAGGCTCACCATTACTAAACATGAACATCGCCCCCCCCCCCAGATTGTAGAAAAACGTTAATCAAACCTAGGCCTACCAAAGCCGCTGGACCTGATGGATTCCATCAAAGAGTATTACTATTAAGAGAAACAGCACCTACATTAAGTCACACACTGAGTATCATCTTCAATAAATCACTTAGTGAACGTCACCTACCACAGGCATGGAAGGAAGGCATTATCACACCAATCCACCAAAAAGGAAAGAAGACGTCTGCAGGGAATTATAGACCCATAAACCTGACATCAGTCATCGGCAAAGTTATGGAATCAATCCTAAGAGACAGCATAGTAAATCACATGATGGACAACAACTTGTTCTGTGATACCTAACATGGTTTCATAACGGGTTGTTCTTGCATGACGCAGCTTCTTCTTACAATCAAAATATGCACAGAACTCGTAGACCAGGGCTATCCAGTTGATGCGATCTATCTGGACTTTAAAAAAGCGTCCGACAGTGTGTCCCATAAACAGCTTCTACTCAAGCTATGCACATATGGCATTGATACAGATATAACGTCATGGATCAAAGACTTCCTAGTAGGCCGGAAAGAGTGTGTCATAGTGAATGGCATACCATCAGACTGGACAGATCTACTCAGTTGTATTCCCAAAGGCAGCATTTCAGGTCCCATCTTATTCATTCTGTTCATTAACGATCTACCGGAAGTCGTCCTGAGTCCCGTGAACATTTTCGCTGATGACAGAAAGGTCTTCCGGAAAATTGAATCAGACTATGATCATGCTCGACTCCAAACGGATCTCGACAACTTATACAGGGGGGTCACAAGACTGGCAACTCGGCTTCAAAAAGAGCAACTGGAAAGATTAGTCTCACTGAAGCTCCCATCACTATTTTATTGCAGAAGATGTGATGACATGATACAAGTGTTCAAAATTGTAAGACCCCCACATATTCTTTCCCCAGCAACCTGAAACCACCATTCATACAAGAGGTCATGAACACAAGCTCTACAACAACAGATGCAACCTGGAACTTCGGAAGCACTTCTTCAGCCAAAGAATAATAACTGATTGGAATTCACTACCCAATAATGTCATCTCAAGTCCTACCCTGAACTGTTCTAAAGCTAGAATAGACCGATTTTGGAAAAATGAACAGTACAAAACTCTGTGACTAACTTGTCAAGTATTGCAGAATAGAGACCAAAATATGCAACAGGCAAATTATTCCTTCAACATTTCGTACATTTGGTGTCAATGTATCAAGGTATTTCTATGACCCAGCCTTCCGACCCATTTTCTAATGGGTTATTCAGTAGCCCTGTCGCAGTAACAGCTATGCATATTCGTTGTTTGTGTATCCTAGAGCAGATGAGACTATCAGCCTATTTGCTTGTGTCAGTATTGTTTGTTGTCTGAGTGTCAATGGTTTGGAATTGTATAGGTCTGTGTTTGTGTAGTTGGGTACCCCTCTCAACTCATGTTATTCATGTCCATCGAGCTGTCAACCTAACGTTCTGTGTCAGGGGAGTCTTATATTTGCTGTCTTATTTAATTTAGATTGTGATACAACGCCTGTCATATCACAGGAGAAAGCGCCATTCTACCACTCAGCAACCCCATATGACATTATGCATCACCTCTTATATATATATATATATATATATATATATATATACCTGGCATTTGTGCGTAGATTGCATATATAAACAGGACATCCCCATACAAGACAACATCATGCATCATCCTAGATAAAATAAGATAAACCGGCCAAGGAGCCGGGCAGGTCATTTATCTGCATCCGCCTGTTTGATTTGGATGGCGCACGCTGATTAATGTCTTTCAAACCAGATTAGTTGTGCCGGCGTGGGCCCACTAGCCGCGAGAGGCGCACATCAAACGCAGCCCAAGTAATGCATTGCCGCCCATAGCTGATTCCCCTAGTGACGCTTCTCGGAGTAAAAGACCGCGTTTTTAAAGCCGCCATTTGGGGAATATATTCATGGATATCAGAAGAAGGCCCCCTACCCATGTTGTTATAACCTCACTGAAGTAAATTACATGTAGAGACCGGCTGTACTTTATTTGATTTTGTAATGAATAGTTTGCTATCAGTGTCCAATCATACCTCCACCACTGGCGCACATGAAAAGAAGGTTCCTATTTTAGTTATTTTTGTAATCCACATTTCAGTATAAGTGTAGAAGCATAATTCCACGGTTGTCTACACACATATACACGATTGTCACTTTAAGTGATTTTATAATACACATATTAGTACAAGTTGTGAAGCAGAGCTCCAGTATCACATACACATATAAAGAAAGTTTCGACTTCAATTGGTTTAGTAATTCTGATGTTTCTACTAGTGTGGAAGATTAGCTCCACCGTCGTATTCACACATAAGGAAGACTCCCACTTTAGTTGCGTCAATAATTTAAATATTGCCATGAGGGGGGATCTTACACAGTTCTACCAATGAATGCATAACTAAGACATTTGTCCCGCATTAACTGACTTCACAATAGACATGTTTGTATAAGTGAGAAAGCCTAGTTCCACGATAAAATGCACACATGATGAAGGTTGTCAAGGTCATTACAGTATAATTTCTCAGAACAACTTTCATGGCTAGAGTTTCAAATGGAACGCATACTTGTGTAATATCAGTCCCGGATGAGACACGGAGAAGACAGTGGGTGCATCGTGTTGCCACTCGTATGTATGTCCTGAAAACGGTGTGTCATCAAGCTTTGTCCGGTCACGGTTACTTCATCATCAGGTATTATGCAAACAAATCTTCTTACCGACTGGTTGGGATTGGACGGGGTGGCTGAAGTGATACGTCTGTCAGGGCTGGCTTTTGGCCCTGAAGGTTGGGGGATCGAAATCAGGTCGCATCAAACTAAGGACTTAAGGCCCTGTCACATTACGGCGTATGGCGGGAGCGTATTGAAAACCTATGTATGCCGTGCTTGTGCCAGCCTATGATGACCTTCGGTGAACTTTTGGCGTATGGGGGACCTATGAGGAGCGTACGAGGAGCGTATGAGGAGCATATGGGAGCGTGCTGTGACATTTTTTGACAATATGGGCCATACGCCCTCATAGGTCGAGTTTTTTTGAGCATGCACAAAAAAAAAATTTGGACGGACGGATTTATGAAAGCGTATGGCGGCGTATGCCTCATACGCTTCACATAAGCTGGCATCTGGTGGCATCTGGTGGTGTATGAGTAGCGTATGAGTAGCGTATGAGTAGCGTATGAGTAGCGTATGAGTAGTGTATAGGGCGTATGCTGACGTATATGACGTAAAGCGGCTACGCCGCCATACGCTCCCGCCATACGCCGTAATGTGACAGGGCCTTTACAACATTGATATAGCGCTTCCCCACTACAAGACCAAGCCGTCGGCACCATGCCTCTAATTCATACTCAGTTACATTATCCTCATACTGAACTGAGTAGTCCTTGTCCTATCACAGTAATGCCAAACGTCAGGCTAGGTAGCGACATATACAAATTGTGAAAGTCATTGCTTTGACTCGGCCTGGGGTTGAACTCCTGACCTGCTAACATTCCCTACATGAAGCCAGTGCTTTAACTAATCCGAGCACCGCCTCCGATTTGAGTTGGAGTTTTCGTCCTGGCCACATCTAAGGTCATATCAAGACAGGTAGCGACTTGTGACAGTGTGCACTCAGAGCAACTTAATAGTGCTGCTTCACTTGGAAAACAGGCTTGCTACTCAGTCTCATTATTATTCTGGCACTGAGCTGACCAGTCCTTGCCCGAGGCTATTAATTCTGAGCGCCAGGCTAGTAAGCGGCAAGTATACAATTTATAAGTCATTGGTTTGTATAGTCATTGGTTTGTCTCGACTTGGAACTAAACATACGGTAAGTCTCTAAGTTTCCAGCTTGGAAAGGAACTGCCCGGAGCGGGGCAGAAAGGAGGTTTGCATAATTAAGCTGGGCAGAATAGAGATATATTTATGAATTGAACATAATGGAAGTCGGTATCAGCACAATAGAATTGACCATAATTTAGGTGGAACAAGTTTAGGTGATCACAATAGAGGTGGCCATATTAGAGGCAGGGATATTGTATACAGGCCAAATGGGGATGATATTGTTTGTTGGGGTGTTGCAGTGTAGCAACATCGTAGGTCATATCAGAATTACCGGGTTGTGGCAGTGCGCACTCAGTGACGTTATAGTGCTGCCCCACTTGTAGAATATGCCGCTGGTACCATCACAAAATATCCGTCACATTATCCTAATAACCAGACCTTTCTCTACCACAATAACACCGAACACGAGGTTATATAGCGACACGTATACAAATTGTGAGTCATTGGTGTGATATATGTTATATATGTTGTATGGCGGGCACAGTTCAGGTGGGCATGTTTCAGGTTGACCCTATTTCAGGTTGGCCATATTTAATGTGGGCGTAATTCAGGTGGGCGTATTTCATTGGGAAGTATTGTATGGTCGGGGGGCTAGAGAAGGTGGGATGTTTCAGGTCGACATGTATCAGGTGGGCACATAGAAAAAAAGACATCACAAGTCATACCCCTCTTTTAATGGTGCGTACATGACCAATAAGCCTCATGCTGAAGCTACGCCGGCTGTTATTTGAATAAGCAGCCTTTACGACTCCTTTGAGTCATAGCCGGGCGGAATCGTTAGTTCAGTCGCACGTTTTTTTGCACATGTCATTATTGAATATGGCACCGAAGGAAGGCTTTGAGTGAAAACAACTTTTTGTGCCGATCCATATTTACCTGGCGGCCTCATAGCACGTGATCCATATTCACAGGGAAGCGACAAGAAGGCAGTCATCCCAACATTCCAAGTGAAAGGTTACATGAAAATACAGCCTCACGCAGCAGTGTCTATTGAAGTGTATACATATATGTCACTCTCCCATATGCACATATATAAATATATATATATATATATATATATATATATTATATATGAGAGAGCGCGACATAAATATGTATACAATTATATATATATATTAGATTTATATATATGAGAGAAGGAAATAAATATATGTATATATATATATACATATACATGTAAAAGTGTAGGCTTGGGCTTTCTTTTGACAAACTGTCTAATGTTGAAAACAAGTCTATTCAGACTTATCCATGATAGGCAGTATAACCCGCTGTGTATAACTTACAGTGTCATCAAAGGCCAGTTGCTCTCACACAATGTCTATGTGGTGTGGGAGGTTAAAAATCACTCCGGTCGGTAAATGTGTAGGCTCAGGCTTTCTATCAACAAACTGTCTAATGTTGAAAACAAGTCTATTCAGACTTATCCATGATAGGCAGTTTAAATCTTCAAGAACAAAAAAAATATATATAATTAGGACGACACCACCCATTTCAGGTTGACGATAACCAGACCAATGAGGTGGGGGAAGGACCATTACAGAGCTTATTACACTCGATAAAGGGTTTATCACTATACGTATATATGAGAGAGCGACATATGTATATAGAGTAAAACCTCTTTAAATCGACTGACCATGGGGTCCACTGTAAATGATCCATTTAGGGAGGTGGTCGGTTTACAGAGTTTGTTGTATCATTAGAATGGGTGACCATTTCGGACACAAATAAAGCGTTTGATATATCTGAGTGGTCGATCTGTGGATGTGGTCGCTTAGAAAGGTTTGACTGTACTTAAACAAATATACACATTTATGTGATCCATAATGCATTGTAAAAGCATAAATTATAGGGCAACATGTACTATATTATTATTCCTCCAAAGGGGTTTCGGTGGAGTGCCCCCCCCCCCATCCCAGCTGTCGCAGTAATGTATTTGAGTGCCCACCCCCCCCTCGCGCCTCACACACAGGAGGGACCAGGTGGGATGGCAAAATGTCTTGAGTGTCCGTCTCCCATTTTGGTAGATCGTGGAATTCGAACCGATGGGTTCGAAGCCTGGTCGAGTCAAACAAATCGTTTACGATTGCAATTATCTTCTCCAAAGATTGAGATTCATATTAGAAAAATTGAAGAGAATATATTAAGCCTCTAGTAACTGCTCTATCATATATGACACAAACATTGCCTGATCACCATAGCCAAACCCGCTATTATTGATTTCCTCTTGTATAACCATAATACCATTGGACTACAACTATAACAGAGATCGTACTGTGGTTATAACAAATAAATCAGTAACAGCTGGTTTGGCTATGGTGATTAGAAAATGTGTATATTGTATATGATACATTGCGTACTAGAGGGTTAGTAGCATTTAATTATGAATCTGTAGGTTCTTAGCTATCCAACAATTGCCTCATCAGTTGTGAATCTCAATCGGAAGACATGAAGTTATATTTAGGTGATGGATAGGTCAAAGTTATTTTGGAATATTCCGCAAAGTTGAGAGTCGGCCAGCTCACTTGTGCCATCTTGCTTTTGAATGGAGAGAAATCTGTAAGATTGGCGGAGCAGACATCTCATCATCATCATCATGCTGTCGGTCGCGATGCGACAAAGACTGCTTTCATTACTTGACTGCCGCTCTTCATTTAACTCTCTGCTGTGAGAGTTGCGTCCATTAGTCGGTCTTAATGTCTCTTAGCTTCAGGTTTCTCTTGATGGTATCCTTGAACCGGAGACGAGGGCGTCCTCTCTTTCTGTAGCCAGAAGACAGTTGAGAATAGAGGATCTGCTTTTGTAGCCTGTCTGATGACATCCTCATGAGGTGTCCAGTCCACTGGAGATTCTTTTTGATCAGAAGATCTTCCATAGAGGACAGCCCCATTCGTTCGAGTATTTCCTTGTTTGTCACTTTGTCACTTTGTCCTTCCAGGTTAGCCTCATGATTGAACGCAGATGTCGCATCATGAAGGCATGCAGCTTTTTCAACTGTCGTCTTTACACTGTCCATGCCTCGGCTCCGTATAGTAGGGTGGATAGCACGATTGCACAGTAGATCTTACCTTTGGCCTGAATGGACACATGGTGGTTGTTCCAGAGTCTCTGGCATAGTCGGCCGAAAGATGTGCTGGCCTTGGCCATCCTCCTCTGTATTTCAACATCAATGCATATATCACTTGATATAGTGCTCTCACTATGCACACAAGACGTACATATAGATAGCTATGGCTGAGACACACTGAAAGTTCTCTGCCCAATGACTATCACACTAACAGTAGCACATGTATAATAAGGTAGCCCTCTGTTAAAAGAAAACTACAGGCAACAAACTTCCTACAATTAGGATCTAGATTTAAAGCTGAGAAGTGAACATCGACAACAAGTTAATCACACGACCTGCTTACAAGGTGAGGAGTTGAAATAGAACAATAGACCCCTTTCAATGTTGATAAACATTGTGTATGCGCACGCACGTAAGACCAATGCACATGGCCATTGAGTTTGCCGATACAAGCAGTGCAAAACATCAATATTATTCAAAATTAATAGAAGTAAAGAAGAATAACCATATACATTAAAATAATCTATTCGTCGAATATGTTATTTCTTTGTGTGTCAAAGGGTTTGTTTCTGGGTGGTGCGGTTTTAGAGATATTTCACTTTTTCTGTGTGAAGATTGGGCACAGCATTTGAGTTTGCTGATGCATGCAGTGCAAAACATCAATTTTATTCATATTTAATTGAAATACAGAAAACTAAACATATCAATTTAATATGATCTGTTTGGTAAACAATTGATCTGTTTGTGTGACAAGCAATTTGTTTCAAAATTGTCCATTTTTACAGATATCTCACGTTTTCTGTACGAAGATTGCTCAGGGCCATTGCGCTTGCAAGTGCAACCGGGTGTTGTTCTGCAGCCTAGTTGCGCGGGCACAGACCTAATTACCTATGCTGACGTCATGTGAAATAGGTCTCTAGCGTAGCCCCAGCCACTTGCCCACTTGCCCTTTCCCCGCTTTCTTCCTTTGAACTACCCATCCACACACATAAGCTTGTATCCAACTCTTTGTAGAGGAAACTTCACAATTCACCGAAGTATAATCTTCATTCGAGCACCCTCACTCAAACATATTTCCTATTGGCAGCCGATCTTTCACACAATTCTTAGAGGCCGGTTTGGTTTCCCATTCTTCCTTTTAGATGTCAGATCATAATAAATTCAGTTATATATAGCATACTGAGAATTATAATAGAGTCTAAATTAAAAAGTTAAAATGTAGAAATAGTTGATGTAAACATTCTGACAATTAGTATATCTACTGGTATACTGGGCATAGGATTTATTTCCCCATTTGTGCCCAACGTACGCAGCATACAAGATGAACACCAAAGTGCTATGCATATTCATAATACATAATCAGGAAAAACACGAAGACAGCAAGTATAATTATGGTAACTTTAATCAAGGTAAGGTTGAAACGTCTGGTTACACAATGTCAGCTCACAAGTGCTTATAAACGAGGCTAGAGATGCTATGGCCAAAAAAGAGTCCGATAGCAATCTCGAAGCCGAGACCGATGGTTTCCGAGGGACATACGCGTGCACCGCAGATGATTTCCAGTGACCAAGGTCTCTTATGTCCTGAAGGGGGGACTCCGAGGCGGGCACAGGCCTGAGTCCCACCTCTACGAAGTCTATGCAGGGTCATGGCTCCTGGGGATCCGATGCCCAGCGCTGAGAGAGCGTGTCAAAGAACTTTGGTAGCCCTCCTCGGTGTGATGGGCGTCCCAAGCGCATCCAGGAATACCGGGCCATCTGGATATGGCATCAGGCTCCGATAGTAAGTCTCCCATGCTTGTACCGGGCAGTATCGTGACCCAGGTCTCGCTGGTACATGGATGACATGTGGCAAAATTGACTCCCAGGACGTCTTCGAGCTGCAGACCCTTATGACCAGGGCTGAATCAGTATGAGTTATGTCCTTGGCCCGTAACATGCGTCTTGTAGATGATGTCATCTCCGGGGTTAGTAGATTACTCTGTCTGAGTAACGTAAAATATCCAATTATTAGGATGGCTTTTGACAAATTTGATTAGCCTACGATGATGTCTTTGGCGTAACCTGTGGCAAAGAAGGCAAGTATTAGTTTTTGCCACAGATTATATGCATGATGAGATAGGGTCATCATGGCCGACATATGCTGGGTGTTTAATGTCATGCCGGCGAACCGGCGCGCGTGTTGCCGGCTCGTTGCTTCGTCGATCGCCGGAGAATGTAGTGTTGTCCCGGTGGACTGGCACGCGTGTCGCTGGCTCCTTGCTTTGTCAATCGTCGGAGAATTAAGTGTTGTCCCGGCGGACTGGCACGCATCTCATCTGCTCCTTGCTTCATGAATCGTCGGAGAATCCAACATCGTGCCGGCGAACCTGTGCGCGTGTTGCCGGCTCTTTGCTTCGACAACCGCTTAAGGCTTGACAACGTCTCCTGGTGCGCGTGTCGCCAGCTCCTTGCTTCGTCGATCGCCGGAGAATTTTAACGTCGTGCCGGCGAACCGGCGCGTGTATTGCCGGCTCCCTGCTACGTCGATCACCGGAGAATTTAGTATCGTCCCGGCGGGCTGGCACGCATATCGCCGGTTCCTTGCTTCGTCGATCACCAGAGAAATTTAACGTCATGCCGGCGAGCGTGTTGCCGGCTCCCGGCTTCGTCAACCGTTGGAGCAATTTGGTGGATTGATAAGGTCTCCTGGCGCGTGTCGCCGGCTCCTTGCTTCGTCAATCGCCGGAGAATTTAAACATCATGCCGGCGAACCGGCACGTGCGTTGCCGGCTCCCTACTACATCAATCGCCGGAGAATTTAGTATTGTCCTGGCGAGCCGGCGAGCATATCACCGGCTCCTTGCTTCGTCGATCTCCGGAGAAATTTAACGTCATGCCGGTGAGCGTGTTGCCGGCTCCCAGCTTCGTCAATCGTCGGAGAAATTAGTGGCTTGATAATGTCTCCTGGCGCGCGTGTCGCCAGCTCCTTGCTTCGTCGATCATCGGGGAATTTTAACGTCGTGCCGGCGAGCATGTTGCCGGCTCCCGGCTTCGTCAATCGTTCACCTGCTACAGTGATTCCCATACTAAAGGCTTGATAAAGTCTTCTGGCACGCGTGTCACCGGCTCCTTGCTTCATCAATCATCGTGCTGTCGACGCGCTGTGTGTCGCCGGCTCCTTCCTTCGTCAATCGCCGTAGAAATTTAACGTCGTGCCGGCGAGCGTATTGCCGGCTCCCAGCTTCGTCAATCGCCGGATAATTTAGTGTTATCCTCGTGGGCTGACGCGCGTATAACCGGCTCCTTGCTTCGTCAATCGTCGTAGAAATTTAACGTCGTGCTGGCGAGCGTATTGCCGGCTCCCGGCCTCATCAATCGCCAGAGAGTTTAGTGTTGGACAGAGAAATTAGTGTTTTCCTGGTCGACGGCATCTGCTAGAGTGATTCCCATGCTTAAGGCTTGATAACGCCTCCTTGCGCGCATGTCGCCGGCTCCTTGCTTCATCGATCGCCGGAGAATTTTAACATCGCGCCGGCAAACCGGCGCATGTGTTGCTGGCTCCCTGCTACGTCGATCGCCGGAGAATTTAATATTGTCCCGGCGGGCTGGCGCGTGTATCGTCGGCTCCTTGCTTCGTCGATCACCGGAGAAACTTAACATTGTGCCGGCTAGCATGTTGCCGGCTCCCGGCCTGTCAATCATCGGAGAAATTAGTGTGTTCCTGGTCGACGGCATCTGCTACAGTGATTCCCATGCTTAAGGCTTGATAACCGGGGCGTGTGTTGCCAGCTCCCTGCTACGTCGATCGCCGGATAATTTAATGTTGTCCCGGCGGGCTGGCGCGCATATCACCGGCTCCTTGCTTCATCGTTCACTGGAGAAATTTAACATCGTGCCGGCGAGCATATATTTAGTGTTGTCCCGGTGGACTGGCACGCGTGTCGCCGGCTCCTTGCTTCATGAATCATCGCGCCGTCAACCCGGCGCGCGTGTTGCCGTCTCCTTGCTTCGTCGATCGCCAGAGAATTTAGTATTGTCTCGGAGGACTGGCGTGCATATCGCCGGCTCCTTGCTTCGTCGATCGTTGGAGAAATTTAATGTTGTGCCGGCGCGTGTGTTGCCGGCTCCCTGCTACGTCGATCACCGGAGAATTTAGCATTGTCCTGGCTGGCTGGCGTACAAATCGCCGGCCCACGGTTTGTCAATCGTCGGAGAAATTAGTCCGTCGACCGGTGCGCGTGTTGCCGGCTCCTTACTTCGTCGATCGCCGCGGAATTAGTGTTGTCCCGGCGGGCTGGCGGGCGTATCGCCGGCTACTTGCTCCGTCGATCGCCGAAGAAATTTAACGTTGTGCCGGCGAGCATATTGCCGGTGTAGTAAGTTCAAAACAACCGGCTCCCGGCTTGTCAATCGTCGGAGAAATCAGTCCGTCGACCCGGCGCGCGTGTTGCCGGCTCCTTACTTCGTTGCTCGCCAGGGAATTTAGTACTGTCCCGGCGGACGGCTCCTTGCTTCGTCAGTCATCGGAGAATTTAAACGTCATGCCGGTGAGCATGCTGCTGGCTCCCGGCTACGTCAATCGTCAGAGATTCCCATGCTTAAGGCTTGATAACGTCTCCTGGCTCCTCCGGTCAGGCCGGCTGCAGTGAATCCCAATTTAAAGTCTGGTCAAAGTCTCCTGGCTCCTCCGGTCGTAATGACAGAACCCACTGCTGCGTCGCCTTATATAGCTAATTTGTACCCACAAAGCAGCGCGTCGACAGTTTTAGCACACTGCCTGCTACGTCATCAGAACCTGAGATCCACGGCGGCGAGGCTAAAGAACAAACCGCTAGCCGGCGACTGAGTTAAATACGTAGTTCTGAAGAATTCCGCTAGTCGGCGCAAAGACGTCCTGGCTACTGGCACGCCTTGTACTGTCTCCGTGATCCTGATTACCCGTAATGCCAAAGCATTACGCATAATGTACTATGAAATCCAGTGAAGTACGTTGGCTTCCATAACACAATTGAATGCTTTCATTGGACTATGATGTTTTAAATTGGCATCAACAATTTCGGGAGATTTCTTAATGTTCACAACACAATCCGACCTCCAGCTGGAACCGGCGCCATGTTGTCAATATGAAGGTCCCCAGTTTGACGCTGACCTCAAAGCCCCAGTGATGCCCTTAATCTACTAACCCATCATGAGCCGGCGCTCTACTAACTTCAGTCCACCCCGGGGAGCAATGCCACTTCTTTACAACCACCATGCTTCTCTTTGATATTGCCAGACAATAGCCGGTAATCGTGTTTTTTTAACTTTGTTAATCGGGAAGCGGGGATTACATTGCAATTAATTTTGTATTAAAATGTTATACAAAGTAAAATCAAGTAAATATCCTCGCTGCTTTATATATGCATTGGGACCAATGCATATGTCAGTTTATATATATTGACTGCCTAGCGGACATGTGCAAAAGCAGATATACACTTGATCGCTTACTAGGCAACATGAACCACAATCACACCTCCATTGTCGGAAAGTGTCAGGCGGGTAAAATAGGGTTTTATAAGAGTTATTCTTGACCTCTCCTGACAGGAAATCAATTTCTCAGTAAATTCTCCAGAGTTGACGCAAACCCTTGCCTCTTCCCCTTCCCCTCTCCCTCCCGTCTCCCACCTTCTCCACCCCCGTTCTCACCCATTCCACCACGCCCACACCCTCACCCCGCCACATCCTGGGTCCATCCCCAGGAGCGTGTGGGACGGGTTGACTGCAGTGTCCGCCCATTCTCCTTTGTAGCCTTCTCCCACCTCGACAATTGCCTTTGTCACTTGTCACGATCTGGAGCCATAAATTGGGTCACCCGTCACAATTTCCACACTTTGCTCACAAAGCCCATGTTTTGACTGTAATAACCGGAAACCATCCATCAAAGTGCTGCAGGTTCGCGGATGGGCGGTGATTATTGGCTACAAACTGATTATTGAAGGATATGATCATGCATTTACTTAGTAATGCAATGAAGCTTTCAATGCAAAAGTATGCGTAGTTGGTGAAGTTTCATATTGCGATGGGTTTGAGTTTCTGTCATTTTCTGAGATAAATATACAAGGCTCTCTCTTACTTTAATTTGAAGTAACTATTATCTTCCATGACTACCATTATAAATGTTTGAAGTGCCAAGCATGCAACATTAATTATGGCTAGCATGCCAACACTCTGACACCATAGGCTGATGCAGTAACAGGTTATTTATATCTAGTTGCTAACGCATCCTTTTGTTGAGGTAAGGAACGTAGTGCCTAATATGTATGGAGTTATGCTATTGGAAAATACACGGATATGGATCGGTTACCAACCGTTTCTTTTGTGGAGTTTTACATCCTAGCAGCATATGAGGTCAAATTAGGTTTTCTTTGTTGGTCAAGAGGTGAGAGTGACAATTGGCAGGTTGCACTAATGTGGCCACTGGAGGGAAGTTATTAAATATATTCTAAGCACTGGACCAGTGCATAGTATGGATGTTTTGAGACAGTTCTTATGAGTTCCATAGATCATGTTGCACAAGGAACGGCTAACCAAGACAGTATGTCCGCCACTGCAAATTGAGGGAGCATTGCTGGTGGAAATCCTATACTATGAGGTACTTTGCACATAAGTGGCCATTCAAATATTACAAAACGCTTAACAGGACGGGGTGGGTGTTGTGGGGGTTGGGGGGTGGGGTTTGGGGGGGGGGTGGGTGGGGTTTGGGGTGTGTTTTGGGGGGGTGTTTGGGTGTTTTGGGGGGGTGTGGGTGTTGGTGTGTGGTTGTTGTGTGAGTCAGACTGGTGGGAAATGAAGGCAGAGGAGCTGCAGAGAGTTGCAGACAGAGACAACATGAATGGCTTCTACAGTGGAATGAAGGAAGTGTGGGGACCCCTGAAGAAGGGACCTGTTCACCTGAAACCAAAAGATGGAATAGAGACCTTTTCTGGCAGCAAGAGAGTGACATAGATCAAGAAGCTCTGGACAACATCCAGCAGTGCATTAACAAAACATGCCTCAATGAGATTCCAACCATGGATGAGATGGCTAGAGCAATCGCCAGCCTGAAAGATGGCAAAGCACCTGGGTGTGATGGAATTCCTGCTGAAGTATGGAAGCACGGAGGAAACAATCTGTTCAACAGACTGCACCAACTAATCACCAATGCCTGGGAGGAGGGTTCTGTACCCCAAGCATGGAAGGATGCCAGCATTGTAACCATCTACAAGAAAGGTGATCGAACAGAATGTGAGAACAATAGAATAATCTCTCTTCTTTCCATAGCAGGGAAGATCTTCTCAACAGACTAGCTATTCACATAACAGCTGACTTAGTTCCGGAGTCACAGTGTGGCTTCAGAGGTAACCAGAGCACTGTGGATATGATATTTTGTCTCTAACAGTTACAAGACAAGTGCATTGAGCAGGACCGACCACTGTATATGATATTTGTCAAATTAACTAAGGCGTTTGATAAAGTCAGTAGGACCGGGCTATGGCAGCTACTGAGGAAGTATGGATGCCCAGAGAAGTTCAAAACTATGATCGAGGCTCTACATTCAGGAATGATGGCGATGTTGGAGGGGAAGTCTCAGAATCGTTTGGGGTTACCAATGGGGTCAAACAAGGTTGTGTACTGGCCCCCACACTCTTCTCCATCATCCTATCAGCAATGCTCGATGAGTCTTTCCGAGAGATGGGGGATGGCATCTATATACAGTCCAGACAGAGCGCTGACCTATTCAATGTCACACACTTCAGAGCGAAGACAAAGACTATTCGGATACTGGTGAGAGAGCTGCTATTCGCAGATGACAGTCCACTGGTTGCCCACTCTGCTGAAGAGATCCAGAAAATAGTGGACACTTTCTCTGATGCATCAAAGAAGTTTGGTCTGAAGATTAGCATCAAGAAGATGGAGGTGCTGTACCAACCAAAATCTACAAGAACCCATGAGGAGGATATCATGGTTGACGGAAAAAAGCTGAACTCTGTTCCGGAATTCACCTACCTCGGAAGCATTATATCAAGTGATGGACGCATTGATGCTGAAATACAGAGGAGGATGGCCAAGGCTAGCGCATCTTTTGGGTGACTACACCAGAGACTTTGGAACAACCACCATGTGTCCATTTGGGTCAAAGGCAAGATCTACCGGGCAATCATGCTTTCCACCCTACTATACAGAGCCGAGGCCTGGACAGTGTCCAGATGACAGGTGAAAAAGCTACATGCCTTCATAATGCAACATCTGGGTTCAATCATGAGGCTAACCTGGAAGGACAAAGTGACAAATAAGGAAATACTTGAACGGATGGGGCTGCCCTCTATGGACAATCTTTTGATCAAAAAGAATCGCTGGTGGACTGGACACCTCATGAGGATGTCATCAGACAGGCTACCAAAGCAGATCCTCTATTCTCAACTGTCTTCTGGTTACAGAAAGAGAGGGCGCCCTGTTGAAGGTTCAAGGATACCATAAAGAGAAACCTGAAGCTAAGAGACATTAAGACCAACTCATGGACATCACCCTCACAGCAGAGAGCTAAATGGAGAGTGGCAGTAAAGTAATGAAAGCAGTCTCTGTTGCATCGCAACCGACAGCATGATGATGATCATGCTGATGATGACATAATTCAACTGTGGGTTAATTTAATCTGGGTGAGACCAGGAACTGTGGGATTAAGTCAGTAGACAGAGCACAGGCAATATAAGCGAAATTGACAATGCTAAGCATCTGAGGTGTAATGACCCATTTTTCCCGAAACTTCGGAAATCTGGTTAAAATTGGAACGGCGGAACAGGGCGGGGTGGGGCGGGGTGGCGCTGGGTGGGGTGGGGCGGGGCGGGGCGGGGCGGGGCGGGGCGGGACGGGGCGGGGCGGGGCGGGGCGGGCTTCGGGGCGGGCTGCGGGGATGGGGGGGGGGGGGAGGGTAGGCACCGGCGGGATGAGAGGTGACTGTGCAGGGAGATATCGATTGAGTGTGGGTAAGGGGTGAGGCAAGGAGTGGCGGGGAGTGGGGTTGCTTAGTGGCGTGTTCTGTCCTGGCAACATCTAAGGTCATATTAGGATAGGTACCTACTTCTGACAGTGCGCACTGATTGCGATGTTATAGTTTTGCACACTGGGAAATCAAACCGCCAACACTTTCAGACAATATCCCACTCAGTCACATTATCCTGACACTGAGCTACCCAGTCCATGCCCTATCCTATTAATGCTGAGTGCCTGGCTCGGAAGTGACCCATCCTGCTTTGACTCAACTGGGAAGCAAACTCCTAATCTCCCACAGGAGAGTCCTGCGCTCTACCGATTCGGCCACCACGCCCGGTGCGTGGTGTTTGGAAAGGGGCGGTGTGATGGCGGGGAGGGGGGGGGGGGCAGTAAGGAGGTTGTGTGGGTGGGGTAAGCATATCGCCCTGATGAACCCTGCTCCTATGATGACATTCCGTGTTCACAGACAAACAATCTATATTTGCCATCGATTTAGCTCGTCGCAATTTTTCCGTTAGTCCTTTTGTTATCACATCCGCCACATTGCTTCCGTCTCCCACAGAACCACCTCCGCACCAGAACCATTCGACTGGGACCTCATTGAGCGTGTAGGGCCTACACAGGAGCACTGTCAAACTGAGAAAACAGTTCTTTCGCCGAGGTCCACTTCTGACTTTGAGGTGTCGAATCGCAAATCATTCCGACCTACCGTAGCCACGGCTATCAATGGAACCGTGTGGAGAAACCAGTAAGAGGATTGAGTCCCCGTATGGAAGCTGTTGGGATTGGAAGTCTGGATAAAAGTCACAGTAATGACTTATAACATCAATGATTCTCGCTACCTAGCCTGACACTCGTCACTTCTAGGATATGAAATTGTGGTTGGAATGATCTGCTAACTTTGTTCTGATTTGATTGTGGGTTCTTTACGCCGTGTTGGCAGCCTACGCAGGTTCATTCTTGAACAGTACTGGTGAAGAAGCAGGCACAAAGGTCACACCTCCACCACCCCCTCCCTTGGGGTCTTGCCAACCACACTTCCGACTTCCTTCATGATAATGCGAATGAGTTGGATACTGAGTCATGGGGGCCTGCAGGCTGGTCTGCCGGTGGGATATCATTATCAGGTTTCCAGGAGTGCGCACTGAACAAAGTCAATACCCATTCTGATGGTGCCAGGCTGTACAACCCCAATAGATAGCCACAAGTGAAGATGGCTAGAATGAGGGAGGGGGGGGGGGAGTTTGTACCGACAATGCGGTATTTCAGGGATTGGGAGCACTTCCTTCATAATAACGTAAATCAGTTGGATACTGATTCATGGGGCCTGCAGGCTGGTCTGCCGATGGGATAGCATTATCAGGTTTCCAGGAGTGCGCACTGAACAAAGTCAATACCCATTCTGATGGTGCTAGGATGTAAAACCCCAACACACAGCCACACACAGGGAATGTGTCCCGAGGTCCGTGAGGAAAGACTGGACCTTGGACGTGCACTGGACCGGAAGTGGGTTTATTTACCCGTACAACCCAATTTTGTTAGAACATGCCAGAAGCGTTTGGTTTCACGTAACCACACTGAGTATATGTATTGCCGGACATTTGCTTTTAACATGGACTCGACGAAATTGTCCAGGGTAAAATGTGACATATTCCATGTGAACTAGACATACCTGATTGGTGTAGTATTGCTTAGATTATTACGAATCTTACGAACACGAAACCCAGGAAAAGAATATAAAGCCAGTGGAAAGAGTGTATATAGACCAAAGCATCCATACTACAAGTATGTACATTACCAATTCATGCATGGTGCAGTAGGATGGTGTAGTCATGTCGTAGTTCTAACATGTCCTTCACTTTTTCCCTGGCTCAGCCAGAACCTTAATTAAAGCTCGGTTTATTGAGATTTTCTTAAAATGCTAGTAAGATCTAGCACCATACCAAGATGAACACTGAATAGGAATAGTGTTTCCTCATTGGGATATAATGCTACCAACATCATGACTCAGTGACATTATCCGGACAATGAGTCAACCAGTCAATTTGCTATCCTAGTCATGCCCTCCGTGCCAATACCGGGCAAGAGAGTGAATAACTATCAATGTTGGACGTCATTGGTTTAACTTGAGCGGGGATGGAACCCACCACCTTGGAAGGGGACGCATTAACCATTAGTACACTACTTTCGATAACCCGTCCGTATATCACCTTAGATGTTGACAGGACGTAACACTCCAACAACCAACCATCCTTCTATTTGGTGGAGCTGGGGATGGAGCAGAGTTGAAGTCTGAGCATAGGGGTTGGCGGGAGGCCATCTTCCTCCAGCACCTAAATGCTAAAGGGAAATAATGATGGTGTGTGGGGTCATGTGGTGGTTCATCCTCCCACACATCTAGGTGAGGAGGAAGGGTCGCTGCTCTGTTTATGTGCCGGGGTGGGCGAGGGTAACGCCCGGGCTGTGCTATCGACATGCACGGCGGCCCGAGTGTAATGGCCTGTATGCGGACGCGCATTTTCTATTATGCAGCAGGGCGACGGCTTTGTCAATATATCCACGCCCTATACGAGGCCCCTGCCGACGCGTCCAAGGCCTTTGCCGACCGCTTGTGGAGCTCCCCGCCCCGTGTGCGGAGCACCCCGCCTCCCGTTCCATGTTCTCCCCTTCCCGGCCGCAATGCCGTCCCCCGATCCAGCCCCCCTGGCAGTCCCCTATGTCCCACCCTAATGCTCGTTCCACCATGTATTTGTAGCGACCCTACCTGCCTACTAGCCGACGTACACATAGACCTCCATGTCTGCCCGGCTAGGTCCGCCTCTCCCCTATCCACACTGCCTCATTCCTTGTAATGCCGGCCCTCTGCCCCAGCCCTCCCATCCCAATTCCCCGCCATGCCGGCTACGGCCACATCGCGCCCCGCCCTCCACCTCTTTGACCCGGTACTGTCGGTCCATTCGCCATGGCCCTCCCCACCCCTTCCCCCTTTCACTGGCCACGGCCCCAACGTGCCCTGGCTCCCACCTTGCTGACCCTGTACTGCCAGCCCTCAGCCCCGGCCCTCCTCTCCCAATCCTCAGCCATGCCTGTCACGACCCCATCGCACCCCGTCTGCCACCTGTTTTACCGGGCACTGTCAACCCTCACCCGCGTTAACCGGCCACGGCCCCATTGCACCCTGCCTCTCACCTGTTTCACTCAGCACTACCGGCCCTCCCAACCCGGCACCCCACTCCCCACCGACCCCCGCCATGCCCGCCCTCGCACTACCGCGCCCCATCTCTCCCTGCTATCCACCCCAGTCCGTCTGTCTACCCCTACCATGTCCCCTTCCATGCCTGCCGTAACCCCATTGGGTCCCGCCTCTCCACCGCCCTCTCACCCGGGCCTCAACCTTCCCGTTCTCCGCCCGGCACCCCTTCCTCTGTCTCCCCAACATCGCCCTCCCCCCATTCGCCCACTTCCACCGGTGCCTCGACAGTCACCCCCGCCCCCCCCCCCCTCCCCACCATCACCACCGCGGAAGCAGCCGCAAGGAGGGGTGTCATTTAACCTAAGCAACAGTTATGGCTCAGTCTCCTAGGCGTACCTGTCACTGAAAAACGTTCAAGAAGATTGCGCTCAAAACGCATTATGACAGAGCAATGCGGCTCGGAACAACTTGGGATGACAGGGCGGGGCCGAGTGTGTGGAGGGGGAGGCGGGGTGTAGGGAGGGCTGGGAGAGGCATGTTTTCTTTTTTTTCAGAGGGGAGGGAAGAGGACGGGGGGTAGGAGTGGGAATGGGAGGGGTGAAAGGGGGATACGGTGGAAGGGGACTAGATGGTGATGGGAGGGGAATTAGGGGAGGATGAGAGGGTGATGAAGAGGAGGATGGGTTGGGGTAGGAGGGGGAAGGGAGGGGGTAGCGGGGGCTTGGAATGGTGTAAAGTCTCAAATATCGGGACATTTTACAATGGGGTAGGAGAGGGGTAGGAGAGCGGTAGGAGGGAGATGTGAGGGGATAATGTCAAGGGGCATACCAGGGGGATCGGAGAGGGATGTGAGGGGAGTGGATGGGAATAGCAGTTGATAGGCGTGAGTAGGAGTGGGGTAGCAGTGGGTAGCAGTGGGATGGGTGGGTGGATAGGAGCGGGTCGGTCTGGGTACGAGGTGGGTAGGAAGCAGATTGGATGGACATATGAGGGGGGTAAGAGGGGGCGGTAGGATGGTAGGAGAGGGTAAGAGGGGGATGGGTTGGATGGGGGTAGGAGGGAACATGATGGGAAAGGATGGGATAGAATGGGATAGGATGATATATGGGGAGGTGGGTGGGTTATATATGATATGATGGGATATGATGGGATATGACGGGATGGGATAGGATGGGTTAGGATGGGCTATGATGGGATATAATTGGATAGGATGGGGTAGAATGGGATACAATTGGGTAGGGTGGGGTAGGATGGGGTAGGATGGGGTAGGATGGGGTAGGATGGGGTAGGATGGGGTAGGATGGGGTAGGATGGGGTAGGATGGGGTAGGATGGGATATGATGGATAGCATGGGATATGATGGGGTATACCAGGATATAATGGGATATGATGGGACAGGATGGGATATCATGGGATATCATGGGATATCATGGGATATCATGCGATATGAAGGGCATATGAGGGGACAGGAGCAGTATGAGGGGATAGGAGGGGATAGGAGTGGATATACGGGGATACGAAGGGGCTGAAAGAGAGATGGGAGAGGGAGATAAGGGGGAGGGAAATGGGCGGGTGGGAGGCGGAGGATGAGGGGCAGGGGTGTGGGGACTGAAGTAGGAGATACGGGTGTGGGTTGGAAGAGGGTGGGGGGCGGGAGGTGGCCGTTTCCTTTCCGCTCCGAGTTATCTGCAGGATGGCAGCTGCAGCCTTCCCACGCCAATGAGACCAATAAATCGCCACACCCGATTTCTAAAACCGCCAATATCGGAGAAGCAAATAGCCGCACAAGGCTCTCTCCTCAAACTCGCCGCCCCTCATACTGAAATCATTCCCAAACTATTTGAGTGTAATCAATATAGAACCGGGCTTGACCTGCTCACATATTATTGCGATTGCTTTGTTTATCTTTAATATGTTAGAAGCAATCGGCAGTGAGTATTGTGAGTTGGAGTGATGGAGGGAGTTGCGCTCTGTCCGGCGCCATCCCGCTCCGTTCGCAGCACCCTCTCTACACAGTCCTGCACATCAGCGCCTATGTGATGGGAATACCGATGCCGATTGCTTTTGCTCCTGACTCTCTGGAAATCATGATAGATTCTCGCCAGAGGACCTGGGGCAAACCTTAAGTAGGAAGGGAAGGGGGGGGGGAGGAGGTGGGCAGTGTTTTGTGAGTCGTATAAGATGACGTGGGTGGAGGAGGGATGGTAGGAAGAGGTATGTAGGGGGGAGGAGGAAGATAGGGTTTTTGAAGGTGAGCAGGTGGAAAGCTATAGGTGTGAGCAGGGGGTGAAGAGTGCAGGTGAATGTGGAGGCAAGATAAGGTGAATGGAGGAAATGGGTTGGAGGAATGTGAGAAGAGCAGAGTGGGATGAATTGGGGAGGAAGAGGAGGGAGGAGAAGAGGCGTAGGGATATGGAGTCAAGGGAGAAGAGGGGTAATATGGCAGGGTGAGGAGGGGGGAGAAGAGGGAAGAGGAACGGTGAAGGGGACCACGAAAGTGAGTGCCCAGAGGGCCACTTTTGTTAAGCAGAACTGGCGCTGAGGGATGAGGAGGGGTGGTATGGGTGGGTGACGAGGGGGATAAGAGGGGAGAGAGTAATGAGGAGAGGGGAGAGAGGAACGGGATGATGAGGTCAAGGAGGAAGGGGAGGAGTTGGAGTTAGAGAAGAGGGACGTGCGGTGGAAGGAAAGGAAGAAGATTGAGCGTTGTAGGAAGAGGGCTGAGGAAGAGGGCTGAGGAAGAACAACACATATCTGTGGAAATGAGGCTAGGAAACCCCCACTAAGCTGCACTGCAAAGGGGCATGTGATATGTCATGGCCCACCCTCGGGATGCCAATTGGAAGGTAACCATGCCAAGAATAGCCAGATAACACACCACACAGCTACATACAAGCCGATATAGGAGTAGGCTAGTCTAGTAATAAGAGTAGAACAAAATAAAATACACATATGCCAAGAAAATCCAAAAAAAACTAACATAGGCTACTAACCATACCAACCAATTATCTATCTGCAACTGAAATGCAGGCAATCAAATAACTTATCAGCAGCTGATGTGTGGTAAGATAACACCAACACTACAACTGGCCAGCCTTGAAAACAAGCCTGGGTACCAGGACTTATATGCTATGGACAGTATAAATACAGCCTCAATAAATAAATAAAGAACAGGGACGTCTATTAGGAGTCCTGAGGTCGTAGGGTTTGGGGAGCTTTCTGAGATGATATATTGCATAGCAACATCAGTCTTACCAGTGCCAGCCTCAAGGCTGCATTCACACTTGTATTTTTAGAGTGGTGAGATCTGAAAAAGCATTAACCACGCCCAGCCCCACCCCCACTGTTACCGCATTGTTCTCTTACCCTTCTCCCATACGATGTATCACTGTTTTCCTACTTTTCCGCCACTGCCCAACTGAACAAGGTGGCCGGACCGTTAAGAGTTCTGCCTGGCTAGTCCCCTGTGGAGATTCAACTGTTCATACATTAACTGAGTTAAACAAATTACATATACCATTGATATGTCTCCCTACCATGAGGCGCTTCATTAGTAGGATACGGCAAGGACTGGTTGTCTCAATAATGTAACAATGTTGAATATCAAATCCTGCATCTGGTCCTAGTGGCTTTGTCTCCTAGTTTGGTCACACTAATAAGTTGCCATTTTTATGCACTGCACCAAGTCAGTCAGTACGCATCATTCTATGACCGTATATGTTGCTACCAAACACACTCCGAAGAAGTCAACCCACAAACAAGCGCCTTCGTCGGCTCCCCCCCCCCCCCTCCCAGTCATAATGGAGTGACTATGGACCTTGAAGACGTAAAGAGCAAACAAACAAACAAACCCACTACTGGCATCATACTGCCCTTCTATTGACCCCCGGAATGTCCCTAGGTCCTCTTTGCTTTTGATCATTCTTCCATTGCTTTTCTTTACGATATCTGACTGCCTTTCCGCTTAGTACGCTACCACTGCGCTTCTAATATACTACAGCTCATTCTGTCCATGCTATGTGTGATATATGCATAATAGACGTATAGGTGTGTGGCTGATATATGTTAACGAGATGCAGAGTTTGAGACAAATGAATATGCTAATGATATGACATCATGGAAAGTTTAGCCATCGGGTCAAGCGAGCCCTGGGCCGTGAATAAGCCATTCAGTATCAAGAAGTCAAAGTGTTCAGACATTGTACTTTCACACTATGCCATTACTGTACCCATGTTCTACCCTTACACTGACTACTCTCTACAATGGCTCACTTTTCACACTCTCCCTTCCCTTCCATTGTATGTCTGCTCTCCCCTGCATGTCCTCTTCATCCAGCCCTTCCGGTACCATACCGCTGCCCTTCCCTTGCTACCCTACCATCTTCCCATAAATGTAGCTAGGACATTAAAAACAATAAACAATCACCCGCCAACTCTTTTCCACCATTTGTCAACTGTCATTGTCATGCCATCCGCGCCATGTTATATTATCCTCCCACTACCATAGCATGACCTTCCGCTACCCTTACGCCAACCCGCCTGTGCCAATCCCTCCCTTCATACACTGCCCTTCACTCCACATCGAAGCTCGCCATCACTCCTGCCACCTTTCACGTATTCCTATATATACATTGATGTTCACATTTGACGCACACACATACAACCCGCACACCGCCCTGGTATCCATAAATCTCAATAACTCTGACCGAGTACAACAAAACATGAACTATCCTGCTTCTCCCAGCAACCGGTCAAACAATCCTGATATGTATTCCTCAAACAAAAGCCCCGTCCCTCCCTCCCACCCGTACAAATACCTTCCCACCCCCACTGTAGCCATGAATAATGTTGGGTCCCTAAGTCATAGCCGGCCTTGCAGCGCCGAACCCCAACGCCATCTTCATCAGCAAACAACACCCATATCTACCTCCACCTGCTCCAATCCCCGACCCCCACCCCTCTCTCCCACCCCCACCCACCCCCCTCTCCCCCACCCCCATACCCCCTCCCCCTCCCCCTCCTCCTCCATTCTCTTTACAGCGCCCGGTCGGTCCAGCCGACACGCCGGGGAGCTTTAGATTGTGATCCCTTTACCGCCATCTCTAACACCCGACCACCAGAGTCGGGGCTCGGCCCCCAACTGCCCAACACACAAGACCTGTATCATCTGTCATTGACACCATATAACATGACAGCAATGCGTTGTCTACACTTACAAAAAGAAAGGCGGCAGGCAGAAATAAACACCGCCAGAAGAAAGAACCAGATAAGAACGCTGGCTTCGACGGCATTAACGAAAAATCGGTGGAGTCACTGGCCCCTTTTGGTATCGCTCGCCGTCGTGTCATCAGTGTAAAGTAGTCTAGTATCCAATGATTTAATTCTGTTTTAGTTATATATAACCTCGCTTGTCATCTGTGGATGCATTAATGTTACAATTCCTGTTATAGTTATCATTCCTCCTCCGCTGAAAGCACTCCGCTCAAAGCAGTTTGGTTAGATCCTGACAAAGATGAACTAAGCAGAGTATATTCAAATGGTTTGAGTAGGTTAATAATTCAATTTGTATAGTCTGATCAATAATCACTTGGTTAGAAAAATTGGTGGAGTCACTGGCCCCCTTTTGGTATCGCTTGCCGTCGTGTCATCGGTGTAAAGTAGTCTAGTATCCAATGATTTAATTCTGTTTTAGTTATATACAACCTCGCTTGTCATATGTGGATGCATTAATGTTACAATTAATGTTATAGTTATCATTCCTCCTTCGCTGAAAGCACTCCGCTCAAAGCAATTTGGTTAGTTCCTGAGAAAGATGAACGAAGCATAGTATATTCAAATGGTTTGAGTAGGTTAATAATTCAATTTGTATAGTCTGATCAATAATCACTTGGTTAGAATTGATTCGACATATCCTCCTTATATACTGATATATTTATAAAGTATTAGTTGTTGCATAGAATTACACTAATACAATTCAATAAAACCTTTTACTTCAGAAGGATGTGCTTTCAGAATGTAACTGTACTTTACACAATTAATATTAGCTGTCTCAACTTCAAATATGTCCAATTACCCATTAGTAACAGAAGGAAATTTGAATTTGAAGGAGATACTATTATACTTTTCACCCTAATTTATTTGCCTACAAAACATAATAGAAACTCAAAACAATTGGACTATGCAACCTTAATACATGTAAGTAACATATTCAAATTAGTTTCATGGTGACTGTAGTTACCTGTATATGCATCAGCTTGCCTATGACATTAGTGCATACTAGTAGACAACTATTAATGTGGCACCTGTCTTTATGTATATAAAAGCATGAGCCTTACAAGTAAAGTGAAACAAGTGCATTGAGGTTCACTGACATCCCCAGATGAAATGCAACGCACACATATAAGCGAGGAGTATCACTATCAGATTATTTCACCAGGGAGCCTAGCTAGTATAATGGATAGGATGTTCACCCCAAAATGGCAGACGCGTGGGTTAGAGTTCTGCTCAAGGCAGAATAAACTATTCATATGCAAAACAAAACACGACGCAATATTAAAGCTGCATAGTCCGATGAAAACATCATATCTTTACAAATCAAAACGATCAGCTAGATTTGAGTATATGTCGCTAATGTATCTACGGATGCACTTAGCAAGCTTTTCTTGCCAAATGTTGTATGTTTTGTAACATAAGGGAATGCCAAGTCAATTTAATAAACCTTTTTACCGCAGATGGTGTCAAGAGCTTTGTGGTCTTTGCCGACATTAACTCGGCATGTTTGCACTTCAAATATCTCAAAAGTTAAGCATTTAATATAAAAACAGTATTTCAGCCTAAATCAAGATTGATTATAAGAATCAACCTAACATGTTTATCTCAGAAAATGACACAATTTCAAAGACATCGGACTATGCAACTTTAAGCGATGCATGTTAACTTTCTTGGAATAACTGTGCGGTGAATGGTCAGGCTTGGGTTTGTCCGAAAGCGACTTGTTTGGCATTCAGTATGCGACAGGCATGGTAGTAGTGGTAGTGGTTGGTTAGGCCACGTCAGCAGTGTGAATGGGCCAGCTTCCAGCGAATGGAAGATAGATCCATCCATATCAATCACCGAGCATAACATCCCCACACATGCAGGCATCCCGTAGTACCTCTACCTCTATTCAGCAGATATGTCTCCTCTAGACACACACACACCCTCAGCCACCCACACACACCTTCACCCACCCACACACACACACTCACACCCATACAGTCACGTATGTGCACCCTGCTGATTCCAGTTATCCCCACCCAGAGTGTCACTCACAAACTCGCCCACACTGACCCACACTGACCCAAACTCCCCCACACCCAGTACACTCACATGCACACCCTCACACACACACCCTTCAACACGCCTACCCTCAAACCCAGTAACACACACAGATGCACCTACACTCACAGCATCAACCATGCCCACCCCACAACCTTACTAACCCACCCAATCATCCACACCCACATCGACCGCCGCACCCACACCGACACCCACACCCACATCTGCCGCCACACCCACTCACCTATCCTCACAACCATAATGTCACTCATGCACAGTCTCCTTCACCCAGTCATCCCTACCTACACTCACACTCACCCACTGGCCCACACTCACCCACATTATCTCGCAGTAACACCCACTCCCACATGTATACCCGCAAACTGGGTACTACCCCTGTCACACTACGATGTAACGAGCCAACATGAGCCTGATGTGATCACTTTTCATCATTACGTTGCCGTACATTTGGTTATGTTATGATGACGTCAGAATGACGGTAGACTGACGTCGAGATACGTCATGTTACGTTGTGTTACGTCGGCGCGCATCAAGGTTTTGAACCTTTTCAAAACTGTCGACGTGATGCAAAGGTAAGGGTTTACGTTTGCCGTACGTTCTGTACACGTTCGGCGAACATCAATGACGTTAAACGGGCATTAGTCAAACGTTCCTCACTACGTTCCACTATGTTCCACTACGTTCCACTCGTTGACCCACATTAAAGCCGGTGGAAACGTCCATGCGGCATAATGGGAATGTCAGGAGAACGTCAGGAGAACGTCAGGAGAACAGCAGGAGAACGTACATTCAGCATTTCGCCAATGCATAGTGATGTAAGTGATGTAAGGTAACGTAAAGCAACATAGTTCTGGTGATGGAATAATGTTCATAATGTTCCGTGAGCGTCATTACGTTGTCCTCTCTCGTTAAATGATGTGATCACTACGCTTTACTGACGTTATGCTCTCATCAACTACGTGGCATTCACGTCCCGAATTTGCATATTATGCCGATAAGTTTGATGTAATATAATTATTTTCACGTTGTGCCTACGCTGACGTCACGTCGTAGTGTTACAGGGCCTTAACACACACCCATATACCCGAACCCTCACTCACCCACTTATCCATGTCCACACCCACACATTCACTTACACCCACACACCTACACCCCACCCACACCCTACCCACCATTCACTCATCCGCCCCGTCACCCAAACCCATACATATCCACGCACTCATCCACCCCTCACCCACAGCCACACATGCCCAATCACTCCTCACTTGCCTATACCCCCCATACACCCACTGCCCACATACTCACTTAAGGCCCTGTCACACTACGATGTAATGACGTCAATGTAGGGAGACCGTGAATAACGTTGAACTTCTCGGCGTAGTATGCAAATTTGGGCACAAGTTGAACGTGGATGCAGCGTAGTGGACGAGATCGTAACGTCAGTAAAGCGTAGTGATACCGTCATTCAACGAGAGAGGACAACTTCATTACGTTCACGGAATGTTATGAACGTTATTCCATCGCCAGAACTATGTTATTTGATGGTGAAACGTTGAACGTACGTTCTCCTGACGTTCTCCTGACGTTATCCTGATGTTATCCTGATGTTATCCTGACATTATCATGACGTTCCCATTACGCCGTGTGGACGTTTCCACCCGGTTTAATGGGGGTCAACATAGTGCAACGTAGTGCAACGTAGTGCAACGTAGTGCAACGTAGTGCAACGTAGTGCAACGTAGTGCAACGTAGTGCAACGTAGTTGAACTTAGTGACTAACGTTTTAATAACGTCCGTTCAACATCATTGACGTTCACTGAACGTGAACAGAACGTACAGCGAACGTAAACCCTTACGTTAAACTACGTCGAAAGTTTTGAACATGTCCAAAACCTTGACGTAAATTGACGTACCACGACGTAATGTGACGTAGCTCGACGTCATTCTAACGTCATTCTGAAGTCATCATAATGTAACCCAACATATGTCAACGTAATGACGAAAAATGACCACGTTAGGCTCACGTTGGCTCGTTATGTCATAGTGTGACAGGGGTATAAGCCACACACCCATACCCTCCTCGATTCATGCACATATACCCACACGCCCAAATACCTCCTCCACCCCGTCCTTAACTTGCCCATACCCTCCCCCCCCGACACTCACCGACACCCTTACTCACTACTACATCCACACAGACTCCCACATGGACAAGCCTGTCTACTCGAGATAGGAATATTCCCACTCATCAATCAGCGCAGTCGACTGTGAATCAACTGTCCTTATAAATAAAAGACAATTCATCAATCTTTCCTCACTAAACTACTCCTATCAGTAGCCTCCCCCTCTCAGAGGAATCCCCTGCACACAGGACTACATCCGCGGCATCCTCAGAATCCTCCGCATCCTCTATTTCCTTCACAGAAACCGTTCCTTCCCACCCCTACTGGACAGGATTGCCCATTCGGTAAGAGCCCACCCTCATCATGGGTTCGAGCGCTGACCGAGTTAAACAAATGCCGACAGCAGGTATTCTGGGTGGTACCTAGTCTGGGGCGAGGCAGTGATAATACCATCTGATTTACAGTGAATGTGATGGAGATGGTGATAATGATGGTGATTGTGATGGTGATGGTGAGGGTGGGGGTGGGGTTGAGGGTGGGGTTGAGGGTGAGGGTGAGGGTGAGGGTGAGGGTGAGGGTGAGGGTGAGGGTGAGGGTTAGGTGAGTATGAGAGTGAATGTGAGGACATGGATAGGGGTTGGGATGAGGGTGGGTGTGTGGGTGTGGACGTGGGGTGGGAGAAGGGGGGTGGGGTTGTGAGGGGAGTGGAAGTGGGTGTTTTGCAAACCAAGCAAAGCCTGCCGAGAACGAGACTTCAACCCATTCCGAGGCGAGCGTATGACACATTAGCATAGCGAGTATTCCTGTTCCAATCCTACAACCGACATCGAACTAGGTAGGTGGTAGTTCACATCAGGGGCCATATGCAGGACGCGGTGTCAGCGAGCCAAAACGCATCTATATGGGATTTCTGGTTTAGCGCCGAAAAGTCGGTATGCGGGAGGCAATGTTACAGTAACACGGTGCCTTTAAGGTCCGCCAATCTAACCCTGTTTCATATGACATTTAAGGGTGGTGTTAGCATAAGGTTGTGCCCAAATCTATTCAATGCTATTATATTTAACAGAATTAAATACTCAATAAGTGAAATTTTATCAATTTAACCATAAAAGCGAACCCTGATTAATGCTAGCGCCGCATTGGCGGCGATATTAATAGTGTCGAATCGACGAATGTAAAGTAAACAAATTGCCGCGGTCGCGACCACCGCGTCGACGTCAACATCCATACTGGCCGACGGCTACGCATTGGCGGCAATGTATTAGCGATTTATGGGTACAGATGGAGAGGGATTTCCCAAATCTATAAATAAATTCACATTTAGCTATAATGAAAGTGTTATGCGCTCCTGGATACGACCTGACACAGTTCCCAATGTTGGTGATAGCTAAACGGTAATAGGCTCTAACTCCAAACCCCGCTAACACTGACTCCCGCATATGGCCCCAGGAGGTGATTGCACCTCACTACACTCTTCCACTGGGAAGTGTACGTCTCATACTCACAATTACAAATAGCAAGGTTATGCAATTCCATTTAGCTACACAATACAGGTCCATGACCGAACAATGTTCAACATCTACATATTCCTTGGGCATGGCCGCATTCCTATGGATAATATTCTTTCCTGCAAATATAATACACATTTCGCCTACAGCAAAACTCCAACCAACACGCCTGCCATTCAAGGATAGTTGGTCCATCTGGCATATGTGAGTAACAATAATTTCTTTAGAGCGGCAAAATAGAATTCATGCTCCTATGACAACATAGGACTGATTTAGGATATCAGTTGATGGTGCTGTGGCCGCCCGGTATCCTTAATGGGCAACACTATACAATTGGCATGGGTGTGCGCTGTAATTAGTGGGGTTTCGGTCTTAGATGGTATTAGATGTTGCTAGGATGCAAAACCCCAAGTACCAAACAAATATTCCACTGCTCATTCGGATTCCATTCAGCCCCTTCATGCAGAAGGCCTGGAGTTCGGTTCCGGGTCGAGTCAAACCAATGACTTATAAAATTGATACTTTTTGCTTCCTATCCAGGCGTTCACCATTAATAAGGTTAGCGAAGGATTGGGTAGCTCAGTCTCACGATAATGTTGACTGAGTGGGATATTGGGGCATGGTGACAACTGTCTGATTTCCCAATGGGGCAGCACTATAAAGTTGCCATGACCATGCACTGTCACAAGTCGGTACCTGTCCTGATACGACCTTAGATGTTACTAGGACGTCCAACTACAAGAACTAACCAAACCTTTCATCCCCTAAGCCATACCTTTAGGTAAGTGAGATGTCAGTTTCCTATACACATAATTACCTTAAAACTAGTGCTGCTCGACTGACCTAAATTCATGTAGGTCATCCTGTCTAATCCACTCTCAGTCTCCTCTTTCAACATCCCAGTGGACATACCCTGCTTCCCGAATTAGTCCCGTGGGTGGCGTTACTATCCCACAACACTGGACACGGGTCCCACGCTGTACATGCTATATATATATATCCATTATAGCCCGCTAATATTATATAGGATGGCATGCCAGAGATCACCCATGGGAAAGCCGCACACTGAGAATGGTCTGACTAGGAAGGACACACTTGGGGAGGTTTCTTTGGTGCTGTTTTAGGTCCTCACACAATTTAAGGTCATATCAGGATGGGTATGACAATGCGCTATCATGGTGCCTTTACAGTGCTGACAGACTTAATTTCTCACAAACCTAGATTATCCTGATACTCTGCTAACGTGTCCATTTGCTCTCCTATTAATGCCAAGTGTCAGGATAAGTGGTGACACATACCAATTTTGTAGGTTATTAGTTGACTCGACTGCAGTTTAAAGTCTAAATCTTCACATGGGAAGCCTGCACGCAACTGTTTGGGTCAGCGCGTCTTGTCTAAACTTAGATGATCCAACACTGTCCAGCTTTTATAATGATGATGCTGCCCGGGTCTAAAAGGGTACAGCAGTCTATGTCTTGCGTATGTTACTAAGGGAATTGGAGGCTAGCACATGATGTCGCCTTTCATGAGTTGCATGCAGTGATCAGATATTCTTGATATTACTTCATCTTCCTTCCTTTTGAACCGAATTAATGGATATACTCATTTACGTTGCATCATCCGATAGTTGTTAGTTTCTGCCAGATACAGCTAATTAATTTCATCGTTATTATTGGCATTAGTCTAATTTGAAGAACATTTGAAAGGCAATATGAACAGATTAATGTTGCCCAGCACGTAGTGTCCATAGTGTCCATTAAAGAACATTGCAGATCCATCTGAGAGGTTAAAAGCATGGAAAACTGCAACTTTAAAATGGACGTATTTAACAGTTACACCAGTGTTAGGGACACTGTAACAAATCAAGCTGGAAGTGTGAAATCCTCTTAACGATGGTTGATCTACCTTCCAATACAGAGCTTATAATACTGCAACTCCGCACCAAACTACATCCACTACCACTCCCAGCCAATTTCAAGCAAGCTAACACAGTCCATAACACTCTTAGTCAGATGTGTCGCAATAATCCATATATAAATATATTAGGTCGGTCATTATAATGTATCTTACTTTAGTGAGAAGTAACTCAAATTGAGGGCTTGGTGGGTGGGTAATAACAGGGTGCGGTCCTGGTGGTCGCGCAGTGAGGAATGCCCAGAAAGGAGAGCGCAATACAGTAGGAAGGAATGAATGATGGAAGGAAAGCGGTGAGGCATGACAAGTCTAGAAATGCTTGGAATATGTGGCAACCCAATGGATTACCTGTTGCAGTTGTACGTCCTGGCAACATCTAAGATCATATTAGGATAGGTTCCGACTTCTGACAGTGGGCACTCATGGCGATTGTATAGTGCTGCCCGAATGGGATTACAGCCACGGTCACCATGACCCAATTTCCCACTCAGTTATACCCCTGTCACACAACGACGTAATGAGCGAACGTGACCCTAACGTGGTGATATTTCGTCATTACGTTGATGTACGTTGGATTACGTTATGATGACGTCATAATGACGTTAGACTGACGTCGAGCTACGTCATGTTACGTCGTGTTACGTCGGCGCGCGTCGAGGTTTTGAACCTGTTCAAAACTTTCAACGTATCTCAACGTGAAGCCGTTACGTTGGGATGACGTGACAATGACGTTAGGTTGACGTTCCGCGATCGTTATAGCAGCGTAAATGACGTTAGAGTCACGTTATCACCAGATCAGGGCCGGCTGAGGGTGGGAGCAACGTGTGGGCAGCGTTTTGCGTTACGGTCACGTTACGGTCACGTTACGGTCACGTTACGGTCACGTTACGGTCATGGTTACGTCACGTTACGGTCACGTTACGGTCACGTTACGGTCACGTTACGGTCACGTTACGGTCACGTTACGGTCAAGTTACGGTCACGTTACGTTCACGTCACACCCGTTACGGCGACGTTACGCTCACGTTACACTAACGCCCGGTCACGTCGCCAATTACCCCTCCCCTCTAACGTTGTCACGTTACAGCTAACGTCACGACGTACACCCACGTTACTTTCACGTTACGCTCACGTCAACTACGTTGCATTCACGTCCACAATTTGCATATTACGCCGATAACTTCGACGTGATATCATTATTTTCACGTTGTGGTTACGCTGACGTAGTCACGTCGTAGTGTGACAGGGCCATTACATTATTGTGACGCTGAGCTAACCCGTCCATGGTTTATCTTAGTAATGCCTAGATAAAAGATTCACCCGGTACTTGTAGTACACAGGTGAATGACAACGTAGTCTAAATACGGGCGAAAATAGCTTTAGTATGGGACATGAACTAGAAACTGTGGTTCCAGGATCAAATGGCTACATATATCAGCACATATTTGGTGAAATGGGAGAAAATTCAAAAAGACAAGATGGCGGCCGCAGAACGCCATCAATTTCACTTTTAAATTGCATTAAACTAGACATTATTTTATATTTTTCAACTCAAAGGTAGCGGGCTATCAATAAGACACATGTAAAGAATAAATGTTGCTTCTTAGATTGTGAAATTAGGCTCTCAATTCATTGACCCGTTTTTTCGACAGCTTTTACATAGGGTTGGTTTGCACCCCTAGTGCAGCAGTACAGGGTGAATCTTGTATCTAAATAATGGCGAGCACAAGGCGAGGTAGCACCAGGTGCCAACGTTGTAAGTCACTGGTTTGATTCGACCGGAAATCAAACTCCTGACCTTCCGCACGGGAAGCCTGAGCTTTACGGAATCGGGCACCGCGTCCGATCGAGCCAATGACTGATATCCAAAAGAAACTGTGTTTTCCCTCTCAGAACATAGCACTTCCTATCAAAGATCACACTAATTGTAAAGTGTTTCCCTGAATAGGGCGTGATTGGATGTCTCAGAACTACTGCATATTGCATTAGAACAATATCACCAGTAATTGGCAGAGGTGCAATATTAAAGGGAGAACTTTTCATGGCAGGACACGCCAAGTGGTTTCCAAGCAATAATCTGGATCACATCAACTCCTTATGTTGATTGATTGGCTGATTAATTGAATATTGTCTAACTATGTGTTCGCACTCAATTATCTATTCAGGACGAGTATTTAGTCTGTTCGATTTTTGTATTCACATTATTTTTGTGTTTTAGTAGAGTAGTTGATGAGCAGGACATTTCAATCGCGGGCAATTATTTTCCCTCAGTGGATATTGCACTGCTCCTGCACTATCCTATTAATGCCAAGTGCCAGGCTATGTTTCGACAAACATACATTTTGATATAATTTGTTTCATACAACCAGGCTTCAAAACCAGGTGGGTAGAGTCCCAAAACCTAGCATAATGGGATGGCTCAACTCAGCAGGCCATCCAGTCCGTTTTTCTCTGGCTAATGTGAAATTCACTTGGAACTAGTTACTGGTGTTTAGGTCCTGAAAATATATGAGGCTGGCGCAGCATGAGGTCACTGTGTGGGATATCAGTTCATGGTGCCGATGACCTGTTTTCCCAGTAGGGCAGAACTATTAAGTCGTTACAATTGTTCACTGTTACCAGTGGGTACCCGTCCTGATATGACCCTAGATGTTCCTGTGACGTAAAGCAATAGCGTAAATCATTAGCTCGGACGAAAAAGGCTTAGCGGGCGCTGGAGCAATCTGGATGCAGCTAGGTATGTTTCAAAGCAGGCCAAGTTTAGCCCACATGGAGAATTCCGCCCAGGTAGCCCACCCCGTCTAACGGCTCATTTCACCGCACCTTTTTGTATTATTATCCTGATATGTTGTCTTGTTGTACGAGTGTTATGACCTGGCGAAATCTAAGGTCATATCAGGACAGATACCAACTTGTTATAGCGCAAACTCATGGTACAGCCCCACTGGGAAAACAGGCCAGCAACATCATGACCAGATATCCCACTCAGTCACATTATCCTGACACTTAGCTATTCAGGCATTACTCTCTCCTATTAATGCCGAGTACCAAACTAGGAAGCGACAAGTATCAATTGTTTAAGGTATACCAAGGCAACTATATGAATGTACTTCTCCACACCTTTTCATCTATTCATATTCTGGACTTATATATATCGATTTATATTTTATACAACCTAACCTCCACTTTAATATGGACAGATTTGACGGGACATCAGATAAGGCCAGCCAAAAGTCTGCTCTTGGTTTGACTCCATCGCGAATCGAACTCCCGATCTCCAGCACAGCAGGCCAACTCACTATATGGTACCACCAGAATATCAAAACACTAGGAATAGGCTTTATTCGATGAATACAATATTTGAGAGAAACACCGAATGTGCGGCAGAGACCAGTTGGCTTCCTAAAGCGCAGGGTGACTGGTAGTGATGTGTCATTAGTCCTTTTAATAGGCTGGTCTTTAACACTTAGACGAAGCCACTTCCGTTAATGGGTCCCCACATCAGGTCCTCAGTATCCATATTTTCAGCCAGCAGGAGGCTACCTACCTATGTGTAGGCGGGAATGTCCCTTGTACAAAGCACTGTCGGTAGTGGCAAATCAAATAAACATCGGAGTGAATTTAGCGGAAAGTTGCGGAATCCGATGGTCTAGATTTTCAGTCATATTGTTGAGGAGCGTAATAGGGTAAGTTGTCCACCATAATGTACGCTCATTTAGTGTGAAATATATTCTACGTTGAGGGGTCAAATGGGCTGAACTGAAAAATCGAATATTAATATCACTGGGCATAGAATTTGGTTTCAGAAATCTGATACTTTTATCAGATGTCCCAGTTGTATCTTTATCTGGCAGAAATGAGGGTGATAAAAGACATATTTATACATATACATGTATACAACATGTGCAAACATATATACATACAGTGAAACCCCGTAATAATGCGATCGTTGTGTCTATATAATATCATTGCCAGATACTGTGGAGTTTACCTAAGCCGGGGTTCAGATTACTGAATTATCCTTGAATATAATAATTCCGAGACCAATCACTCACCATATTATAATAATCAGAATTCAACTTCAATCGTGACAGGAGGTGAAGCCAGGGCTTCAGTGTATATAATCGTCAGGGTTAAGGTCACACTGGGATATCGGCCCAGTCTTTTCACAAAACAATGGACCTGTTTCGGGGGGACTGATCAGATGGGTTTGCTCGATCAGTTGAGCTCTTTCTTCCTCTTTTGGTAAGTCATTGAAATTCCAGTCCCAAATTCGAACATTGGCTTAAGCCAATGAATTACACACATATACCTATCATTGCTTCCGGCATTGGGAACCCGGTAGAATGTGGAAGAAAATAAATAGTACACACTTGAAATATCCCTCCCCCTTTCAGCGATTAAACAACTAATGCGACACAATGAAAAGACACTGAATTATCGGGAAGTTAGTTGAAGTTTACGTTGGGGCGCAAGCCAAATGGTTAGGATATGGGTCAGCACTGTGTTCAGACAAGTCTGTGCTAGACACACAGGCGAATTTGACTATAGTAACTCTAACACCAGATGTGCCCTTAAAGGATGAATGCACTTATTGTTTGTTTGTTTACTAACGTCCGGCTGTTCAGACTCATTGCCCCATTAAACCCTTCACCCCACTAGGATACTGACTTAACCAGCATCATGACATAATATCCAACTCCGTCACACCGTCCTGATACTGATCATACCGGATCCTCCTCGTCGGTACTTAGTGTAGCGCTCAGCATTACTAGGATGAATTTAATTGTTTGTTTGTTGTTGTTTTACGTCCTAGCAACATATAAGGTCATATCAGGATGGGTACCAACTTGTGACAGTGTGCATACATGGCAACTTTATAGTGCTGCCCCACTAGGAAATCAGGCTGCCGGCACCATGACCCAATGTCCCACTCAGTCACATTATCTTGACACTGAGCTAACCAGTCCTTGCCCTATCCTATTAATGCCGAGCGCCAGCCTAGGAAGCGACAAGTACCAATTTTAAAGTCATTGGTTTACCTCGACCTAGAACCAAACTCCCAACCTTCCACATGCGAGGCCTACGCTCTACCGATTAGGCCACCGTGCCCGGTGGGATGGATGAAGTTAAATAACCTAGCAACATCTAAGGTCATATTAGAACCAGTCACGACTTCTGACAGTATGCACACAGGGCGACTTTATACCGATTGGTTGGCTGCTGGGGTTTTAAGTCCTGGCCCCTACCTAAGGCCATATCATGCCGGTCTTTAGACCAAGGTTCCAGTCGGAGAGGAAACTGCCAGACGGTATCATGACTCAAGACCCCAATAATCCAATGTACTTCATTCTTCCGCAAATCAGTCATTCTCCTATTCAATCAACGCTGAGCGTTAATGTATGTAGCGAACAGTATAGATTTAATAAGGAACGGCTCAAGAAGGAATTGCAGGTAAAACGAGGAAGTGTATTTACACTGGGAGGACAGATGAGGCTGGTCCAGCTGGACAAATAACACAGCTAAACTCTTACAATTCAAAGTGTTGGTGGGCGGAAGAAAATAGAGGTATGCTCGCTTGGCTGACACAGTGGGAAGTGCCATTTGATAAGAGAGTAAGCGGATAGTTGGTTATTGGTGTTTTACAACCTGGCATCATCCAAGGTCTTATCAAGACGGGTACCGAATTGTGACTGGACGCACTAATGGTAACTTTATAGGGTTGCCCCATTGGGAGAGCAGGTTGCCAGCACCGTGACTTGTTAGCCCACCCAGTCACCATATCAAGATTCTGAGCCAGTCATTCATTACCCTATCCTAATAATCCCGATCGCCAGGCTAGGAAGCGACAAGTATAAATTGTGTAAGTCAGTGGGTTGTCTCGAGCAGATTTCGAACCCGTGGGTTCGCTGGGTGTCAAAGCACTGAGGCTGTTTGTGAACAGTTCAGGCATGGAAGGTGAGAAGGGGATGGATGGGGGGAGGGGGCTGTTCTTCCCTTTGAGTCAATCTAAATGGTAACATTACAACCATATGTTCTCCGCCATTAGCTTTGACTCACACCTGGATACAAACCCAAACCGTCCAGTAGAGGAAAACCCAACCAGGGATGAGCTCTTCGCAACTCAGTCATCGCGGCAGGTCCCCAGCCGGCGCGTGTATGATTAAGCAAACAATAAAGGAAACCTCCCCCGAACCCGATGAGCATCATCGGCATCCGGCCATCTGTGCTCAGCTAGATGCCTCTTCACATGCACATATTCCATAAGGATGACACGTTTTACATTAGAGCACTGACAGCCTCCATCTTGTGAACCGTTGGTAAGATGCCAAGGTCACATACACCCCAACCGCCGCCTGCACACAGACCCCATCCCTCACCCACCCTCCCCCCCCCCCCCAGCTTCGTGGCGGCAACATTCACGCGGCCCAGGGTTTCATAATTCATGTCGGTGGATGATGCAGATGGATCCTCTAGGGTGGTATGATTATACGGGATTAGAGGGGTGACGCCCGGCAGCCATACGTCACTCCATTAGCTCCGCACAGTGCCAGGTATAGGGGGGCGTTTTACTACTAGATCGCACAGTCGTGGTGTTGTGGAGCGGACTGGTTTACTAACTGATTTTTTTTTCTTGAAGATTTATATTGTCTATCATGGATAAGTCTTAATAGACTTGTTTTCACCATTATACAGTTGGTTGCTCGTAAGCCTGAGCATACATGTTTACCGACCCAACATATTTGTAACCTCCCACCCAGAGAGACATGGTACGAGAGCAATTGGCCTTTGAAGACACTGTAAATTATACACAGCAGTGGAAAACCAAATTGGCAGAGGTACTGGGGCAGGGTATTGAACCACCAAGCTTCAGATTAGGGAGTCCGACCTAGACAAAATTCAGGCACTCTAACCACTATGCCACAGAGAACACCACCAGCTGGTTTCTTAACGCCGTGTCGACAGCATAGGCCATATTCACGGCGATATTTTATGTTTTTTATTTATTAAACTATTGCTTTTACATATGTAAAAGCATACAATTAAGTATGTGTCTATAGAAACTTGTTAAATTACCAAGCTGTGTGTCCAAGGGAAATACAATTCCTGAGATCACATGTAAAGTTTGTATTAATATTAATTGACATACTTGATTGGATACACTGTATGAGGTGGTACAGACCGACTAGTACCTAACACATAATGTGACTGGAATAAGAATATTTGGCAAGAGGATGGCGGGTGCTTGTGGTCATTATGGTGTAGACAGAGTGTAGGAAATATCGGGGTTGTGATTACTCGAGAGCATTGGGAGACATATGGAGGAAGTGTTGGTAATACATAGTGGGTGAACTACTGGAGGTGGTGTGTCTTACTAGCAATCATGACATAAATATGATGTGCTTCTTTGTTATTTTACATCCTAGCAACATTTACGATAATATGAACACTTGTGACAGTGCATACTCTTGGCAACTTTACAGTGCTGCCCCACAGGGTGATCAGGCCAGGCGCCCAGGTAGGTAGTGACATGCATACATTTTATAAGTGATCAGTTTGACACGGCTGGGCTTCGAACTCACAAGCTTCCGCATGGGATGCAGACAAATGGAGGAAAGTGTTGGGGTGTCTAAACAAAATGTGGAGGAAATATTGGTGGAGGGTTGCTATCGCACATCGCGATGCGTATGGAGGTGTTATTAATGTACAGTGTGGTAAGTGTGGTAAGTGTGTTAAGTGTGTTACGTGTGGCAAGGGTGGTATGGGTGGTATGGGTGGTAAGTGTGGTAAGTGTGGTAAGGGTGGTAAGGGTGGTAAGGGTTGTAAGTGTGGTAAGTGTGGTAAGTGTGGTAAGTGCAATTAGTGTGGTGAGTGTGGTAAGTGTGGTACATGTGGTAAGTGTGGTACATTTGGTAAGGGTGGTCAGTGTGGTAAGTGTGGTAAGGATGGTAAGGGTGGTAAGGGTGGTAACTGTGGTAAGGGTGGTAAGTGTGGTAAGTGTAATTAGTGTGATACCTGTGGTAAGTGTGGTACATCTGGTAAGGGCGGTAAGTGGGGTAAGGGCAGTAAGTGTGGTAAGGGTGGTAACTGTGGTAAGGGTGGTAAGTGTGGTAAGTGTAATTAGTGTGGTAACTGTGGTAAGTGTGGTACATCTGGTAAGGGTGGTAAATGGGGTAAGTGTGGTAAGTGTGGTAAGGGTGGTAAGTGTGGTAACTGTGGTAAGTGTGGTAAGGGTGGTAAGTGTGGTAAGTGTGGTAAGTGTAATTAGTGTGGTAAGTGTGGTAAATGTGGTATGTGTGGTAAGTGTGGTAAGGGTGGTAGGGGTGTTAAGGGTGGTAACTGTGGTAAGTGTGGTAAGTGTGGTAAATGTGGTAAATGTGGTAAGTATGGTAAGTGTGGTAAGTGTGGTAAATGTGGTAGGTATAATTAGTGTGGTAAGTGTGGTAAGTGTGGTTAGTGTGCTAGGTGTGGACATTGTGGTAATTGGGGTAACTAGGTAAGTGTGGTAAGTGTGGTAAGTGTGGTAAGTTTGGTCAGTGTGCCAAGTGTGCCAAGTGTGGTAAACCTGGTAAGTGTGGTAAGTGGAAGGGGTGATGTTCTCTGAGCACAGCGTCCCAGAAATAGGTAGCGATGCGGTTTACTAACACACACATGGGGACATATATGGGGTGAGTTGTTATTGATACACATTGGGAGAACTATGGAGATGGGATTAGGTAACACAGCTTGGATAAATAGGAAGGTGGAATGAGTTACAAGCAGATAGTGGAAGATATTTAGGCAGGCGGATGTCACAGTTGGATACATATGGGAGCGGGGGATGTTCATAACACGCAGTGCATTGTGGGAGGATGGACTGTGTTACCAGCACGCACTGGGGAGAAATGTCGGGGAGTAGTTAGTAATAGATTACGTGATACATATATGGAATCTCAGGTGACTTATTAGCAGCAGTTGGAGATATATGGGAGGGGAGGGGGGTGTTACTGACCCATAATTGTGGAAATGTCAGGGGTTTACTATCACCGGACGATATTTGTGTATTAAATAGATTTTCGTATAATTTTGTTTATTGGAGTTTTACATCCTGGCAACATATAATTTCATATCAGGACATGTGTTGACGTATGACAGTGCGCCTTCAATGCAACTTTATATTGCTGCCCCACTGGGAGACCAGGCCACCGCCCCATTAACACATTTCGGATGGCCTGGTATTTCTGTGGAGCAGTGCCATAACAATCACAATGAGACCGAAAATATTATACTCCAGGAATATTAGTAAGGCACATGCAGCAGGATTTGCATACAACCTGGTATTATCCCCCTATTAGACGATCTGGTTTTGATGTGTGGTTTTAAAAGAAATGTATATTTCGGCTACTTCTGAATTCATCCAGTAGTCTGAACTGAACTGACCGGATATATATATGGAGGTCTAGATAATATAAGTGCACTGGGAACTGATACATACTAATTGTTAGAATGCTAACCCCAGCATGGCAGATATATGTGTTCGAATCCCGCTGTAGGCATGTGGTCCTTTTGTTTATATCATATCGCCGACAGGTGCATGCATACTTCGTCTATTGGTGTAGCTGACGAATGCAATATTTGTTTAAATAACTTGCATATATAGGTGATTAAATGAACTCAAGTAGGTCAGCAGACTATTAATTCACTCCTCAAAGTAACCTAGATAAAATTAATAATATCTGAATACAATTGGCCTTAAGTGCTCAATATAGCGTCAGCATCGTGTTCAGTGTTCTGATACTCAGTCGCATGAAATGGTGAATCGTTATGTATTTGTGATACAAGCAAAAGCAAATCACGTGACTGAGGGGGATATCGGGTCAGGGTGCTGGCAGCCTGGTTTCCCAGTGGGGCATCACTATAAACGCCACCATGAGTGTGCACTGTTACAAGTTGGTACCCATCCCGATATGACCAGATATGTATCCAGGACGTTCCAAAGCAATAGACAAATGTTAATGCATTGGTTGGACTTGGACAGGTATGGACCCAGTGTTCGAACCCCACGAGCTACCACAAGGGAAACAGCTTTTATTAAATGTTTGTTTGTTTTATTTAGTGACACCTCTAGAGCCCATTGATCTTTATCATCAGCCATCGGATGCCAAATATATGGTCATTCTGAAATATTTATTTGGAGGAAACCTGCTCCTGCCAGATAGGCTAATCTTTCCGATAAACAATAAGGGATATTTAATACGCACTTTCACCCAGACAGGAGAGCATATCCCACATCCTTTGATGAACTAGTTGTGGAACTCTGGTTGGAACGGAAAATAGCACAAACTCCAAATGTTTCCACCCTTCAGGATCGATAAGATGAGCAACACCTTCATAGGTAAACAAGCTGACGCCTGAGCTACCGGTCGCTCCGGGAAAAAAGATGATGCACTCATTTGATTTAATGTATTGTCATTCCAATATCATCTCTTACTAATGACTTGAAGATTGATACCTGTCGCCTCCTAGCCATGCACTCGGCATTGTTAGGATAGGGTACGGACTGGTTGGCTCAGTGTCAGGATAATATAACTGACTGGGATGTCAGATCATGTTGGTGGTTGCCTGGTCTCCCTGTGGGGCAGGACTACCCTACCCCACCCCTATGAACTCACCCACAGTGTATCCGAGATGACGCAGTAGGGGGTGGGTGGGGCGATGGTAAAGCTGCCCCTGACCATGAGACGATGTGATAAAGGGTCACGTGTCAGCCTGTCTCCGGCGCCGGGCGCATGCGCCTGCCACGTTTAGCGGGACACATCCGTGCCCCACACACTGATGTGGCGCCGCGACACCTAGTGGCAGCCGTGGTTTGTAAGAGAGTCGCCTCTCCACCACCACCACCGGCGCCCCATCCTCCTCTTGCTCCCTCGGGGACCCAGTCGTCGACATCCCATGACAGCGCGTTGACAACAAGTGACAGCAGGATGCACGGGGCCCTTGCTGTCACCCCCTATGGTGGTTGATGACAAAAAGATTTGCACACACCATGATACAGCGCTGCACATTGTGTGGGGCCGTGTCTTAATCTCGACAAGTTCTTGGGGTTGTTTGCTGTCAGCGTGTGACAGCGCAATGGTGGGATATTTAAAGGAGTGCAATGATAGCTGCAAGATAGTGACAAAGGATGCTGCAAGAAACAGAACAACATCGTCCACAAATGACATATGTGTCTATATATATATATATATATATATATATATGCACATAATAAAGGGTCACTGATTCGGCCCATCAGTCGGCTGGTACGGAAAGGTGGTCATGGAAACAACGATATACAATTATATATTTATAATGAAGTAGTTCACACCAGCGCCTTTATACTCGGATAACCCAGTATGCATCATATATAGTGAAGGTTAATCGGTACGATATGTAGCGGATACAGTGTGTGGGGGTGTGGGGGTGGGGGGTGGCGCCAGCATGGGAGCTGGGGTTGGGTAGGCTAGATCATTAGACGACTAGGACATAGTGCGTTGATCCATTATCCTGACTGAGTGTTGGGGAAAGGAGAGCTACCCCTGAATATAAAACTCTGATATTTCTCATACAGCACATCTGAAATATAACATATTATGCGCTGATAAATTCACAAAAGGCAACTAATCATCATGTATCCTTGTTCTAGCAACTTGCCAATCTCTGCCACCATCGCTCGAAAGCCAGCCTGCTACTGTCTACCTATGTCAGTTGCAGCGGAGGAAAACATATCTTTACCTATTTGTTTTCACCCTTTGGTTTTGGAACGACGGAGAGTATGAGAAGAAAAATTGCAGAGAAAAGATCATATATTTTGTTTTGTAAAGACAACTCCCCACCCCCAACTTGCCCTCCCCCACCCACTGCACCGCCCTACACACACGAAACTACACATAACGGTGACCTACCGGGCGCGATGGCGGAATCGGTAGAGCAGTGGCCTCACGTTCGGAAGCACAGGAGTTCAATTCTCGGTCGAATCAAACAAATGACTTACAAAATTGATACTTGTCACTTCCTAGTGAGGCGCTCAGCATTATTAGGATAGGGCAAGGACTGGTTGGCTCGGTGTCAGCATAATGTGACTGAGTGGAATACCAGGTCATGTTGCTGGTGGCCTGGTATCCCAGTGGGACAGCACCATAAAGTCGCCATGGAAGTACATTGTCACACATCGGTTCCCATCATGATATGACCATAGATATTGTCAGCACGTAACACTCCAACATTCAACCAACCAACATAACGGTAACCATCACCACCAACCACCCTAGGGGGCGCTATGCGCGGTCCTATTAACTCCATACTGTACAGGGTGCACACACCAGTAACAAGCGCACCAGTAGTTTACAAGCGTCGCTGTCGAGTGGTGCGGAGGGGATACATTCACGGGCGACACCCATTTGACGGCGGTCTCGGCGAGACATCCCCTGGGAAGCAACAGTAGGGTGACAGCGGCGGGCCGGCTTTGTTACAGTGGGAAGCGACAATAAAGTGCGAAGTAGCTGAACCTATTCGGCAATCTTGTATAGCGATGCACACCAGGGGATTGTACTGCGAATACGCTCAGTGTTAATGTTGATATTAACTGTGCCATGTATGGATCATTATCATGGTGTATACTACGTACATGGTGGCATTAGTAGTTGTATATGGTCAGATTATATATATATATATATATAATATTACATATGTATACATAAATAAATATATGCATATGTATGATGTATATATATATATATAATATATATCTATTATATATGTATAAATCAATATGTATAGGGATGAGGGATTCGTAATTAGTAGAGAAATATTCCAAATTATTAACGTCACAGAAAATCATTATTCAAAAACTATGTTCCAAAGTTATACACTAGTAAATCCTTAGTTCATTAAAAACGAATGTCGCATTGTCCAGACAAAGCCTCACCCATTTAGATCAGGCCTAGGGTAAAAATACCAGTACTAAGGTGCTACTACTCCAAATTAAAAATTAAAAAAATATATAATAAAACCAAAATATATGGATTGCAAATTACTCCTATGGGGAAAATGCTTGGTTCATGGAAAAAGAAGATGTAATACGCATACGCGGAAATCGCGCCGTCGCATTTTGCGCGTGGGTACGACAGTACCTATTGATTTTCAATATGTATGGTGGGAGTGGGCGTTTCCCCAGCACAGATATATATTAACCAATTTCCTCTGAGGGCATCAGCATGTGAGTCGCCATAGCATAACATAATTTAGTCCGTTTTATAGTCCCTCTTCCAAATTTGCGTAAATGTTCTCACTATATTCGATAAGGGTTTGAATAACTGTCAAAATTTAAGAGTAAAAAACACATACCCTGTGCTGCGGAACATACTCCTACCATTAAATCTAATATTAAAGTAAATAATGAATATGGACAGACATATTAACATTCTAGTTTAGCATGAACATTGATATTATAGTATTCCATTTAGCAAATGCTAATCGAGATTTAGACGTTAAAAACAAAATAACAACTGGGAACCCTGGAATTTATTCCTTCCAGTATAACTAAAATTAAATCTGTGTTAAAAATAATAATAGGATGGTCACGTTTCCTAAAAATGCTGTATCTTCATACACATATCGTGGGTGCCTAATGGCGAGTAAAACGCGTACGTTGACGCGCTGGTACGCATTTTTGTCGACGACGTCGAATTAAACTCTGACTTAACCTAACCAATAAAGACACTGCCAACGCCTAGTGCTTGTGCGGCGGGCAGTTACTTATACGCGCGCAAGCGCAAACGTGTTATCAACTTTGTCGGGCGATCGCCCAAAATTACTGAGTAATTAGACTGGCTGTGGGATGGCAGGGATGCTATGGCATATTTAAAGGGAGGAAAGATAAAATTTGCAATGTGCTTTCCCCGTGTTATTCAGTAACCTTTTTCATGTGGGCTTATGCCATAGCCGTACCACCGATAGCTGGCATGGCCCACCCTTTTGAAGTAGCTTTTCATACACAAGTAGAAATTGACCGAGTAGGCGCGATTTGCGCGCTCGCAGCCATGGTGCGCGGATTTAATTGCGCGGCTCAGGAACGCCCCTAGGGTCCTCAGGACTACGGCCTACAGCCTGCTCTCTGCATAAGGCACGCAGTTTTGCTGTTTATTGGATAAAATCTTTTGGTGGTCCCACAATACGGATGCGCGTGGCGAGACCATTACCTGGTCGGGAGTAAGCGTGGTACGGGACCACAGCTTACGGTGCCCACAGTGACTTTACGGTCGGGAGTACAATCTAACTGTACGGTGCCCATATAGTAAGATCCGGTCGGGAGTATTTTATATATACGGGGCCCGCCGGTCGCCAGTAATGTGCCCTTCCCTTTTGTCTCGCCGAATACTAAGCTATGTGATAGGCACATATAGGCGAGGAAGGAAATCCACCTATGATTTTTGGCCAGGGACGAGTACGCATTGCGCGCACACACATATTTCAGCAGAATATATTCTACGAATTTGTAGATGGGAAAAGGACCGCTCCCACTGATCCAGCATTTCGCTGTCAGCGGGGTTTTGTTCCCCTGAAGGGTAATCCTACAGCCAGGCCTATGTATGTGTAACAACTCATTGTATTGCAGATGCAGAGATGTCGAATCTATCAGGGCTTCCTCCACTGTAATTTTATGGCAATGACAACCCGCAGCCTCGTAGAATTTGCCCTGAACTGGACCGACCAATCTCTTCATGATGAATCTTCCAGTTCAGTACGTGGCTGCGGGGTGTAATTTAATTATTTCTTTTGGTGGTTTAATTTTTTTTGTGCTTTCATCTTGGTATTCTCCCCATTATTTTTAGCCCACGATTTGATCAATCAACATGAGTAAAATGCGCAGTGGCATTCAGTAATTTAAATAAACATACGTATAAATTTTTTTTTAAACAAAAAAACATCATAGCCATATTCCTGTGGGGTGATGCTCGGCGCAAGTAAAATGCGCAGAGGCTTTCGGAATGCATAGTTTGGATATTCATAAGCGATATTCCATCTTTGGAGTATCGGCTGTGAAATCCCCTATTGTAGTTAATTTTAAAAGTTCCTGTTCGCGCTACGAATCATCGAAAGAAGATCTCTCCGGCCAGCAGCAACCATTCCAAGTACGCTTCCCCGAGAAGTCCGCCCAGGAGTATTTTTGGGGGCTAGATCCAGGTAGGTCGGCGGTGTTCCAGGGCAGGGCAGTTTATGTATTAGTTTAATCAGGACACCGCCGACATGTCGGGTGTTATGCGCGGAAGCGTCGGCCCCGAGCGGCCGGCTACAGCGTCACATTGTTAATCTTAAGCGAGCTCACGCTTTTTCTCCTTAGTTGCCTTCGAAAGGAGATTGTATCTTATTTTAATTAATTACTACTGTATTTCTCTGTTTGCCATTAGGCCTATGATCCTTAATGAGCATATTCATAATCTTAATTAATATTCTTCGTAAACTAAAATGGAAATCGCCACTAATGCGCCCTTCCTTCAAATAGTAAATTTATGATAGGCACATATTTGCGCTCTGGTGCGTTTTCCGTGTTTACGGTTGAAGAACTATATGGGTGCGCAATTTGCGTTCTACCTAAATGCATTCCTAAAATGCACTCGTTAAATATACCATGACTTTTCATATGCAATTGCGCTATCGCCCAGCTCTAGGCCTTACTGTGCATAACTCCAAGCACTTATTACATATAAGGTATGTTTAGAGAGCCTTAGGCGCCTTGGCGTCTGTTTAAAAAAAAAAAAAAAATTAATATAAAGATTTTTTTTACGTGCTTAAAAGACGTATTTTTGGACATGTATATGTATACGTACTTAGGCACACGTATCTTTGGGTATCCTATCATTAGGCCCGTTGACTCTTTCAAGTTATTATAAATACGTACATACGTGAACGTATTTTTGGTTATTAAAAAAAAAAAAAAAATATATATACGTATCTAAGAGGACGTATTTATATTTTTGGTTATTAAAATGTATATACGTACTTAGCCGCACGTATTTTTGGGTAAACTAATATTGACATTGGGAAATCAAATAACACAATGAGAAGTTTCTTTTGGCGCCCTGGCACGGACAGCGATATTTTCACTGAACGCGCCGGGGGACGGTCAGGTCTGTTATTATTGTTTAATGTGCTACACCTGTGGACCGTTGTAGCTCCGCCCACTTTTCTCTTCTTAGACGAACATCAATTCTTGTTGTTCGTCTGGGGGAGCAGTGAAGTGGGCGTGCCTACTCGCCTAAGCCATTTGCGCGCGCGCAAATTGCGCGCGCGCAAATTGCTAACACTTGTGCACGCGAGGGTTCTCGGTGGTAAAGCGTTGCTTAGCGACTAGCTAAGCAACGGGGGGTTCGGGCGTTCGGGGCCAGACCCGGCGGACGTGTTTCTACACGCTCCGTCGTTTTCCACCGATATTTAGGCTTTTTTGGGGTCAAAATTCTAAACTAAATCCTAGAAACCACATGGGAGGGAACGGGAGACCTGCGTTACTATTTATGTTGGTATCATTGTTAGTCTTTGGTTAAGAATAAATCGTGAGCTCTTGTAAAGGTGAATCAGGACGTTCCTTGCATTCTTTCCTATCCTCCAGTCTTATTGTAGATTAACCGCTATGGAACATATATTCGATTGCTTTCTATGAACTGAGAGGCCTTAAGCCTAAGTCGGCCTTCTGCAAGTAATACACCCCTCTGCGGGAATCTAATAACTGACGCATTTACAGAATTAACGTAGTGTAACTTTTAGGCTAGAACCACGACACGTAAGGTAAATTAAACAGTAGTGACAGCGGCAGCAACTCGTGCTGGACTGTGCATATTCGGATTCATTTAGTAACATTCATAATATCTCTAACGACGAAGGAGGCAGCCAGTAGTTGAAATAACCTAATATAAATACACTTTAGGCCGATAAATGCGCACGGTGGCAAATCTAGTATTTAGACGATACTCTGGCGGGCGCCTACAGTACGGGATGGACTCCGACGACGGAATACGCGCAGGCGGGCGGTAAGGCTACGACGGCGGCGGCGGGCCAAGGAAATTCACATGGAAACAATTAATTATATTAACACGTTAGGCTCGCCTTAAGCGGGGGTGGAATAGCCCGACGGTTAAACATATATATAATGTATACCGAATTATGGAAGTATAAATACATGTAAGGGATAATTATTATTATTATTATTGTCATGCTCCGTAAGACCAACACTAAACCGGTGGTTCTACCTTCTCCTCCTTACCTCCACCGGATGTAGATCAGTGTCAGTCGCACTGGAGGATGTTGTCTGTATAATTATATATATATGTATAAATATATGTATATATCTATCAGGTATATAGGCCTACATATACGTATACATTTATTCTGGAACTTGGATATTATGTTACCATATTTAATTTACTGAATCATTATTTACTTATGTACATACATATACATATATATGTATATATATAGCTATTTACATGTATATAGTGATTGAATATATGATCCTGTTATTAAAGTACTGTTTCATTATGTATATATATATACATATGTACATACACCCGCATATACATACATATATATGTGTATAGATATATACCTTTATATAGAGACTCAAATTGGCTGTTATTTCCTCCTATTGCTGCTTAATTACACAGTTAATGTATTATCTTCTTAGGTCCCCATATAATATTACAATATATTATTGCAATCCTGCACTCAATTCATCTTTACCATTAGGCTTATGTTTTGGACAGTCTATTATATATGAATCTTGAATTGTACGATGAGTACCATCGACCTCGCTTATCTACCTCCAAGGAATGCTATCTGAAACAAATAATTGAATGAAATACAATATAGTCTTCTGCAGGCAGAAGTCTGTGGCGCCATGCTCGTAATAAGTCAGCAATTTACTAAATTACCGTAAAGAAAGGCTTCCGCAAAGTGAACCATCTCCCACAATTGTATTTCTCCCACAATTGTAGTTCCACTACTTTTAGGACGACATTATTTTGTTTATAAAGTTTGCTAGGTTTATATTCAATACTGAAGCAGCGGACATTCCAGTCAGACACAGACCAGACTGGATGGCCGAATGAGTTAGAGCATCTGTCTCCCGTGTTGATAGACCATGGGATCGTGGGTGTGAACCCTGGTCGAGTCAAACCAATATCTTAAAAATTGATACTTGTTGCTTCCTAGCCAGACACTTGGCATTATTAGGATAGGGCAAGGACTGGTCCTCTCAACTTGGTGCCGTCTCATTCAAAGTTCACAGCCGAGCTTGAGGCCAGGAACAACTGCTGCTGGCTACTGAGAGTTAAATGGAGTCCGCCAAGTCGCTACAGTGGTAAAGGGCAAAAGGTTCTTAGCCCAAGTCGTGGGTCAGTACACCCAAGTCCAACTACATATGACTGCAGAGTCAGGTTAGAGTTCATGGCCCAGCTTGGGGAGTGGGGGGGGGGGGGGGGGGCATTACACAGCAGCGTCAGGTTCAGATGGCTGCAGAGCCGGGCCGGGTTAGACTTGATGGCTCAGCTCGGGGTGAATTATACAACAGAGACAGGTACAACTCGCTGCAGAGCTGGGTGAGGGTTCATCGCCCAGCTTGGGGACAGTACAGAAGGACAACTACACAAGAAGGACATATACAGATGGTTGTATAGCTGGGTTAGAGTTCATCGCCCAGTTTGTGCGGCAGTACACACACAAGTCTAGCTACACATAGCTGGACAACTTACTTCCATGTAAATATTAATGTCATATTACTTCCATAGTACATCATGGAGAAGTGGATACATACAGCCTGTGTACAGTGCCATATAGCATACACGTTTACTTTGGAAACACAAAGATGTACATTTACTCAGGTAATAACATGTGGAAATCAATATATATATATATATATATATAATATAATATAATATAACACATTATGTATATACATTGTATATTATATTATATATGCATGTATGTGTATCGGAACAAAATAATGTTTACTACTCTTCGAATTGAACTCTTCTGTTGTCTGATGATGGATTTAAATCAGCGGGTTGGATTTACAATTAGTGTATTACAGAGATCTCCCGACTCATACTGTTATCTACTTGGCACCCCTGAGCACAGCTCTTCACTTCTGCCGGTTGCATGAATCACTACTGCAGTCCCGACGCCATTATACTGACACGAGGACGCCTGTCGCCGCCAGAGGGCACAATGTTCGTGATAACAACCCATTGTTGTCGGCCTCAGTGAGGGGGAACGCCGGCGGAAGGCAGGATCCCTCCACCACCCCTTACCTCACTCCCAGCCCCCAGCCGCCATACTCCACGCTCCCGGCATTGGCACTTCACATTACATGAATAGGAACATGAATATCGTGTGTTGGTGTGTCACATTAGTGACGGGCAAGTCACACCATGCTCTGCTTTCACAGCAATCGCCCACAGATCCAGACAACCATTAGCACGATCATTCCGGGCAATAAAACAGGAGTAGGTGCAGTGTGGCGTGCGTAAAGGTACATATAACCAGTTCATGAATTCAGAAGTATCAAGTTATAACATGACTACTCAGATGTGGGATATGCTTAGAGGACACCAACGGCTTTCATGACCCAGACAGAAAGTGCGCACAATAACAGTTTATTTCAAAATTTAATGAACTACTGAAATATGATGTAGCCTAGAAAAATAAGTCATCAGGTTAGCTAGAAAGGGATGACTATCGTGATCCTATAGGAGTAGGTGCACCACTTCATTCCGATGTTCACAGGAAATATGCATTTTCAGCTACCATTGTGCCTTAGTATAAAACAAATAAGTGAGTATATATCACATATATTTAATTAATATATATATTTAATTCAACATATATTTAATTAAATGCATGCTTATACCTCAGGACCTTAATATCAGTTATTGCAACTAACACGGTACTATATAATGCAGACACAAAGAAAATCGACTAACACAAAGTATGCTAAAAGCGGGATTTTGACTATTGGTAATCTACAAACAGCTATAGCCTGTAAACACCAAACAATGAAAAACAAAAATTATTAATAAAAAGAAAATTCTAGATTTGAATAAAATTGCACTAGTGCTTCCCAGCGGTGAAAAGAAGTGTTAACACACTTATCCATCATGGGCAGGATACATAAATTCTGTACATGAACATAACACATGTATGGTAGCATCCAGGTTCCAGCACTATGAGAAGGAAAGGAAAGGAAATGGGTCATTTTTTAAAACTGGGCACACAAGTGTGACGCGGAAACCAAAAGTGCAAAGCTTCCAAATAATAGAAAGAATCCTTCCAAATAATAGCCTAATCCAATGTCCTATGAAGCTTTGCATGTTCTGCATATGTCAGAGTTGAAACAAATTAATTTCACTTTTTGAATTAGATCTTATACAAATTGAGCAAGATATTAATATCACTCATAACATGAAAATCAAAGACACATCCAGAACCTCATTTTAACATATACACTATAGTCAAACAAAATTGTATTGATTACTCTTAAGCAGACAAGGTTATGATTTACAAGAAAAAAGTTGAAAAATAAGTTGTAGAAAGTTTGGCTACATGTATAGTGTAAATGTGTAAATTTTCACTTTTTCACATTAGCACAACATCATAAAAGTAAACTTTTAATTTCTTTCTTGGGATAGCTTCAATAAATGTACTATTGCCAACATACTTAATACACAGAGGATACAATAATTATTTGACTTGCAATCAATAAACGAAAGAACAAATTCTCAGCATTGTAATGTGGAATCCAAATATGTTGTGCCCAGTTTTAAAGAATGACCCAAATACATAAATCAGTAAGGCGGATGGGTAGGTGAAATAGTTTGTACATTGTCGAGCACTGAAGGGAGACTGGCAAGCTGTAGCTCATGGTTAGTTGTTGGAGTTGTACTTCCTTGTGACACAGCATATCATATCTGAACGGGTACCGACTTGTAAGAATGCAAACTCACGGCAACTTTATAATGCTGCCCCACTGGGAGACCAGACCACCAGCACCATGACCTGATATCCCACTCAGTCACATTATCCTGACAATGAGCCAACCAGTCCTAGTCCTACCTTAATAATGCCGAGCACCTGGCTAGAAAGTGACAAGTATCAATTTTCAAGTCATTGGTTTGATTCGACCAGGGTTTGAATCTCATGGTCTACCAATCCGGAAGATGGATGCTCAACTCTTTCAGACATCCCGTCTGGTTTGTAGCTTAGTTTAGGATTTAAGTTAGCCTGTGGCACCACTTGTTCTTAATGGGTATAGTCATATTAATTCATTGTGTACCTAATTTGACATCAACAATATATACATTCCTAAGTAATCTAGTCGTGCTAGGATCCGGTATACCCTATATTACTCTTATTGGCCCATTGGTAACCGCCTACGATTTTGTGTAGCCTGCGGCCACACTTGTACTCAATGGCAATATAATCATATTAATTCCCTGCCTAATAGCCATTCCTAATTGGAAAACAAAAATGGATATCATCCTCGACAAACTGGTCTGCATATGGACCCTGGTAATACCCTAGAACTGTGATTAGCCTGCGGCCCTGCATTGTCATTAGCCGTCTACTAACCGCCTAGCCTATCCAACAAACCGCTAGTGGCGCACTTCCGGTCGGTGATTCCCGGCCGCTCATGTTCCGCTGGTACCGGTATATTGTAGCGCTGGGTACCGGCAGGAAGGTCACGTGACAGCGATATCGCCCAGGGTCACATGTTCATGGAGGCATCAGCGAAGACGCTGTACTAACTAATCAACTACTAACTAATCAACTACCAAAATAGCACATTGTACACACTCCCTAAAACCAAATAAATAAAAGACACAAATACAATAATGTCATATGCCCTAAGCGGTAGGTAGCAGTACATTCAGATAGGCATTGGCATATTTATAAGGTGTGTTTGCAATGTGAATCAGCACGTGACTTTGATGTCGGGACAGTCCTGGGGGTGGTTGCTTATTTTGGTCAGCTTTGGTGGAAATTTGATTGCAGGACGCGACGCAAAGACTGAAATATACATAGAAGTTAGGGGGGGGGGGGCGGCCCGATCGCCAGCTAACATGATAACACATCGCTTAGGGCCACCCCTTTCCGGCCTCCATTTTTAATGGGATGTCGTAACCCCATGAGGGGGTTGAAGGGGGGGGGGGGTTGTGGGTCCTCGCCAGAATTTTGCGATTTTCGCGAGATCTCAGAATTTGGCAGAACACTCAGCTATCCTGAGTAAAGTTCAAGATAAAAATTAGCCAGCTCTTATATCCAAACCTATTTGAAGATCAGATGTAGAATTAATGGAAATTAACATCGCATTTATAAGTTGCATTGTCCGCATTGTCAAGTTGCATTGTACTTAGCTATATTGTTGTATACATATCTACACCTTAGATGCTGAGCCACTCATAGAGTATCTAGTGTATGAGTATGTAGTGTATCTAGTGCTGCGTCGAATGAACATTAAAGCATTTTGATAGACACTGTCACTGCTGTACTTATGAAATCAGGCATTTCAACATGCTAACGAACATTAATATTGCTTGTCTTTTTAAAAAATATCTCTCAAACTGAATTAATTACTAGGAAAGATCCGTGCATCAACATTGCAAATCCTGACGGCTGGGTTTCTTCCTTTTTTTAGACAAATTGATAAATCGGTGTAATTGATCTTAGCTCAATTTGAACTAACTCATTGGACCTCAGTTTGAACTAATTTATTGGACATATTTGAACTAACTTATTGGACCTCAGTTTGAACTAATTTATTGGACCTAAGTTTGATCTAACTTATTGGGCATCAGTTTGTACTAACTTATTCGAGCTTAGTTTGAACTAACTTATTGGATATGGATTACTTTGGAGAGTTCTTTGAAACGATAAAATGCAATAGTCAAACTGACTTATTTGTACCAATTCTGAATATATAGGCTTCAGCAATACCAGGTCCTATTGAATTTACGTAGTAACTCATTCTATCCAACAACACATCCTTAATGAAATAGAAATGCCGAAGCGTTCAATAGATGGCATCATTGCCTAGTTTGTCTCTAACCAGTAAGGTAATGCATACATATATATAGTATAGTTATACGAGTCTTACCTTGGTACAGATGATGGATAACTGTTGTTTTACCGAGGTATAAGCCTCGGATAGATGTGGGCTAGGGAGAGGTAAGCACGTCCGGTACCAGCAATCTTAACCTACTTATTGAGGATAAAAATGACTTTCAAACAATGGATACTATTACTTTACCGAAAAGGTACACCAACGGAATAGATGTGGCAGGGTGTGGCGGGAGGGCCCTAGCCCACATCTATCCGAGGCTTATACCTCGGTAAAACAACAGTTATCCATCATCTGTACCAAGGTAAGACTCGTATAACTATACTATTTTACCTCGGTAAACAGCCTCAGGCTAGCCTCAGGCTAGGGAGACCTTTACATAATTCATTTTTATCCTTAATATCATTCTTTCTTATTATTATAACATTCTAAATTTTTGTTCTCACCTATTCTTGTTAGTTGGCGAGAAGACGCTTTGCAACGCCGGTAGGCTTTTCTAGTCGTTTATTATAATGTTTTGCAAACGACTTAGCCGTCTTCCAGCCTGCATGCGCTAGTATTCTTTTCACAGAAATACCAAGCACCCGTGCCTTGGAGACCATGGCTCCTCTAGTTGAGTGGGAAGAGTATTTACTCGTATCCACTCCAGCCAATTTCAACACCGTAATTGTCCATCTGGCAAGTGTGTCTCGTGAAATCGCCTTATGTGGCTTTATAAAGCTCACTAATAGTTGTTGTGATGCACGTAAATCCTTTGTCTTGTATATATAAGCCCGTATGGCCGACACAACACATAATTTCCGATCATTCGGAAAACAGTCTAAGTGAACCGTTGATAAAGGGTCACCTAACGTGTTCGATTTAAGCAATTTTTCTAAATCAAACGTAGCTTGTTGCTTGTCTATTTCTAATCCAGTTAAGGATAAAGCAACAATCGTCTGTCCTCTGTGTCCGGTTACTAACAATAACAGGACCGCGACCTTAAAACCTAACTGTTTTATATCTAACCACGAGTTGTGAGGCCAAGCCTGAAACAACTTAAATACTATAGAAACATCCCAAAACCGACTATACTTTGGTTTTGGAGGATTCCTTTGATAAATTGAACGAAGTAAATAACAAATAACATAATGTTTTCCAACTGTTTCGCCATCAATTCTAGGTAATATAATTGATAACGCACACCTCGCCGCATTAATCGATCCAAAGGAAAGTCCTTCATCCTCTAGAGAACGAAGAAACCGAGCTACTTGTGAAATCTTTGGATTTGTTGGCTTAACTTTCATTAACAAACAATGTACACCCCATTTCTTTAAATAGGTTGTATACATTTTGACAGTTCCTGGCCTCCAGGCATCCGATACTATCCTATCCTCAGTAATTCTGTCCAATCCAAATTGCTGTAGCTGCTTCCTTAGAAAAGGAATGCCAATAGGGGCGTCGTTGACACGTCGCCGTGAACCACTAGCGGTCCGTGGTGCGTCAGATTCCCGAGTTTTCTTGGGAATCGTATACGATCTTTTGCCAGTTGTGAAACTGCTGGCAGCCAAGGTTGCGTGTCCCAATCGGGCACCACCAGTATCGCATGTGTCCCTTCCAAGCCGATTTTTCTCACTACTCGGCTGATAATGCTAAATGGTGGGAAAATATAAAAATAATTATTTTCCCAGGTAATAGCAAACGCATCTACTTTCCAAGCATCCGGTTCAGGATGCCAAGAAACATAACAGGGTAACTTGTTATTATTTCGTGATGCAAATAAGTCAACTTCAGGTGTACCCCATTTTTCACAAACGAAGTTAAACAAAGGTGTAGAGAGAGACCACTCTAAATGGTCATGGAAATTTCTACTTTTATAATCTGCAAGTGTATTTTGTGACCCTGGAATATGCGCTACAGTCAGCCAGACTTGTTGAGCCTGTGCCCAGTTCCAAATCAGTTTAGATAACTGATTGCAAGACTTTGATTTGGTTCCACCCATGTTACGAATATATGCCATGGCAGTAGTATTATCAGTTAGTATTCTAACCTGTGATTTATTTATCTTTACTAAACTACGTAAGCCCAGATAAATAGCACGCAATTCTAGTGCATTAATATAGTCTGATTTTTCATCATCAAGCCATCTACCTCCTGTTGTGACCCCATCTCGATGAGCTCCCCAACCTTCTAACGAAGCATCAGTAGTAATTACTGTATTAGGTTCCGCCATGCGGATTGGATTTGGTGAACTTGCTATATGTTGCATCCACCATCCAATATCCTGTAACCCTTCTTGCGAAATAAACATCTTTCGCTCAAAATTGCCTTTAGTTCGTGTTAACGCTAAATTTTTATCTATTTCTAGCGACTTAATATGGGCCTTCCCATATAACACAGCAGGTGCATATGAGGTCATTATGCCAATAAGAACAGCAACCTGTCTAATTTTTGGCTTTGATAACTTAATAAGCTGAGTCGCTGTAGTCATAAACTTAATTAGTTTTTGTTCTGTTATCGACACTGTAAGGGACTGTGTATCCAGAATAAACCCTAAACATTTAAGTTGTTTTGTTGGTTTAAACACTGACTTTTGTTGATGTACATAAAACCCCAATTTAGTGAGTAATGCACATAAATCCAAAACTGCATTCACACAACCAATTTGTGTTGATGCTATAATAAAAGAATCATCTATGTATGGAAACATTATATGACCCTTCCTCGCCATTACCGAGAAAACAGGTTTAAGCAATTTAGTAAATAAACGAGGCGCACAAGCTAAGCCATTCGGCATGCAGGTAAACTCATAGAGTTGGTTATCCCAAATAAATCGAAGAAATTTTCGGTATTGTTCCATTATGGGAAGCGTATAATATGCATCTTGTAAATCAACACTAGCCATCCACGCATCTGGTGTAATCAGATCTCGTGCCGTATCTAGAGAGAACATTTTAAAATGTCGATATTCCACCCTTTTATTAAGGATTGTTAAATCCAGGATCATTCGAACATCACCATTAGGCTTCGGTCTCGAGAAAATGTTTGAAATAAACTGTCCTGAACAGTGTGTCACTTTTTGTATAATTCCTTTCTCAAAGAATTTATGTACCTGTTTAGTTAGTGCGTCTCGTTCAACTGGTTGAATGTTATATGGAAAAGGTATTATACTTTGTACAGGAATTTGTGTAAAGGGAATTTGAACACCCCTAACTATTTCTATAATTTCTTGGTCACTAGTAATTTTGTGCCACTCAGAAATATGATTACTAATATTACCAGCCACAAAGTTGCTTACAGTTTGTGTGTTTTTAGAGGCTGCAGGGACTTGTAAAGTTTGTGTTTGGACCTCTACTTGGACCCGCCCCTGGGGAAAGGTCTCGACGAGTTGAACCCTCGGCCTATTGGCCGTGCGGTGTTGTCGGTCCAGCCTGGGCGAGCGCCCCGGCCCCGAAACCCTTGACCGAAGTTTGAACTCGGTCTGGTTCCTCTGGTGAACCGTCGTGGACGAAAATCCCCTCGTGACTTTTTGAAACGAGGAACTTCCTGTTTCTTCTTGCCATCCATGTTTTTGCCACTCTTGGCTGCAGTCTCTACCTCTTTATAGAGGTATTGTAGTTGACCGCCAAACATCTTGGTGTTATCTAAAGGTTTCCCTTTAATCGGCTCTGGAGCAAGATAGAGCGTAAACTCCTTCCCCTCATTATCGGTAACCTTAGAGCGAGCCACTTCCTTGCCAGCATCTGTGCAAACTGACTTGAAGACATTTTCATATCTTCGAAACGACAGGTAATTACCTGCCGCCGCTAACACTGCAATGCCTTTGTCCATTGTCTTAGCCAAAGACGAGAACTTATTTTCACTCTGCATCCTATTAGCCACAGGAACAATAGCTGTTAGGGTAGCCAACACTGCCTTATGCACTGTGTGCAACACATCCTCAAACTTCTTACGGTCATCCGTCATATTGACATCCCGATCCATTTCTTTAATGATGGAGTTGGGAACACCCTTTATGCCTGTTAACTCATCTCCTAACTTGGAGATAACCTCCGCCGGTTTGAACGTGCGAAAATGACCATTCACGGTCTCGCGCATAAGCGTAGTGGTTTTAACCCGCTTAGCCTTTGGCTTCTCCACCTTCTTAGCCACTTTAGTGCCAATGTCCGCATAGACCCCTTCATATATGGTGTCTGAGTCTGATTCCGTAGAAGTAGACTCAGTGGACGACTCAGAAGAAGAATATTTCCTCTTCCTCTTCTTCTTTTTGGACTTAGTCTTCCGCTTTTTGCGAAAACCAGTCTCTGCCCGCTCCTTGGTGAATTCATCACCCGAAGAAATCACCTGTTTCTTCTTCTTCCTCCGTTTAGGAGAAGGAGGAGGAGGAGCCTTAAGCTCCACCGCCGAGTCTGTGTCCAAGAAATCCTCAAATGAATCCTCTTGGACACTCGGCCTACGCCGCTTCCGAGACACAGGCGATTTGGCAGTCAAGATGTGGCTTTCCAATCTTGCAAAGCGAGCCTCCCAATCTGGAGGCGCAGGCACATCAGGCACTGCGTCCTCGTCCGGGTCGGAGAGGATATGCGCCCGGGGCTGTGTCGACGGCCCTGCCGACAACACAGGTGAGGAGTCGTACTCCTCGTCCACTCCACTCGGAACACGCCCCTCGGCTGCTGCTGCACCGCGCTTACTCCGCTTCGTGGCCATCGGGAACTGTAAACAAGATTTTTGGTCAGTCCCGGTATATATATATGTCACAAATATGGTTGTTTCAAACTCATTTGGACATCTGGTGGTGTTAGAGAACGTGTTTATACCGTTATAACACAGGCGTAATAAGCTAAATTTGTGCGTGGGTTGTGGGTCAAGCCCAAACCTTACGCGGGGTCGGGACCAGTGTATCGGCCCGCCCATCCCTCTGTTCCGCACACTTCTCCCACCTGTGACTACTACGTCAACAAGTTGGAGAAAATGCTACGAAACTCGGAGAAACGCCTGAAAAAGTTTTGTCTAGGGGAGTCTATAAAAGAAACCCAGGAGCATCTCCAACATTACTCTCTATTAGAGTACGAGAGAATTTCCACATGAGATAGGGCGAAACCCACATCTCTACCCATAGTCACACGGTGACCCGGGTGTTGACATAACCGCTAATGACCGGTTTGGTTCCTTCGAGAAACCCACTCGAGTGTTCTATCCTTGGTTGTTTATAACCAAATAACTCGTCCAAATTGGACCAACGAAAGTCTAAACTTTCCATATTGATGCTCTAATGCATCATAATTAAGCTAACCACAGTTTTTATTATACTTACTGCGTATTTGCTTGTATGTAGACTAATTTTGCCGGAGCAACCCAACGACACGTTATCCAGTCGTGAGTTGTATATGCTAATTGCTGGTACCGGACGTGCTTACCTCTCCCTAGCCTGAGGCTAGCCTGAGGCTGTTTACCGAGGTAAAATATATATATATATATATATACATACAGAGAATTGCAGACACTGAAATAAAATCAACGGATTTTGCAATTCACTAGGCAGAATCACCCGGCCGGTGTAATTTAATAATGCCCACCTCCAAAATCACAACACACCGGTTGGGGGAGGGCGGAGGGGTTGTAGATAGATACGCTACTACAAATCATGGCATGGAGCCGCTGGTGGCTGGGGTAGTAATGTTCTGTCAGATGATGAATGGTGTAGTGTTTTGCTTTATGACCTTATCAAAACTGTGCTTATATTGGCGGATAATGCATGGTGAATAGCTCGCCCATAAATGTCTGCATGGTGCGCAGTAAATCCCTCGCAAGTATCGCCGTGACATAGGTTACAGGTACTCGGTGACGCGGTGAACACGTCTTAAAACTGCATGCTTTTTGGACAACCCTTCCGCTGTCAACACTGCGCTAATGGCATTTCTCGAACAAGCACAGGGATTATTGATCGATATCATGCTTGATACCCGGGTTGATCTAGAGGCATCTAAATAATCAGCTGTCGGTGACATTCATGGATCATTCTTTGAGATAATGTTTTACAGGGCCCTAGCTGTTCGATACCAGTTCAGTCTGCAGCATGACCTATAATCAAGCTATTATAGTAGTCTTCACTGACCTCTCAAGATACCAGTTCAAGATGCAGCATGACCTGTAATCAAGTTATAGTAGTAGTCTTCACTGACCTCTCAAAATACCAGTTCAAGATGCAGCATGACCTATAATTAAGCTATTGTAGTAGTCTTCACTGACCTCTCAATATACCAGTTCAAGATGCAGCATGACCTATAATCAAACGACTGCAGGAGTCTGCACTTAATTATCAGGCAATTAGCCACAAAGACAGATAGGCGTGGGTAGTGTGGAGATATCAGGGAGCCTAGACGGTGTTATGGTTAGCACACTGGCCCGGAATGTAACGATGTGTGGATGCGAGTCCCTCTCTAGGCTCACTATTTCCTATTTGTATCACCCCCCCTCCATGACACTATTAAAGAGGATTCACACCAGCAATAACTTGTATCTTAGGTGTCAGTTCATAGTGCAGGAATCTGAGTGGGAAATGTATAATATAATATTAACACCACGAAGCCACCCTGTGCTTGCAGTGAGACAACCTACGCTTTGAAGTGACACCTCAATTTGCCGGATCTTATCAGGTAAAGATCTTATATAGGATTTCCACAACCAATCCACCATCTGATAGCAAAAGCCAGATCCCATATTGTGGGCTGATTCTCACTTTCTTTGTTAGTGATGAATATATTTACCCTGATCATGGCGGATAAGGGTGTTAACACTTGTTTTCAAAGCTGGGCCTATCTGAATATCCTAGTTACAAGTTCTGCGACCAGCAGGAACCAACGTGGAGAAGAAGGGAAGGTAGCAATCTCTTTTGATAAGTAGTGCATGGAAAGTGAACAGAAACAGGAGACATCAATACGGTTTAGTTGGAGCAATTAGTGCAGCTGACCTGACATGTGCAATGGATTTCTAGCAACATCAATGCTATCATTCACCGTTCATTATCAACGACTTGATGGCAACATTGACGCTGAACAGAAACTGAAAAGTTGGAAGGACATCAATATGAATGGCATGTAGGAACGCTGCCGATTACGGCATGTCGATATTCGATTGAGAGATGCATTTTTGGCTGTCAGAAATGTCATTCTTAAGTCGGTGTCGATGTATTGATTTTACTTTTGTCAGCCATATTAAATTGCCCGGTGATTAACGTGTTGTGTTTGTGAAAGCTGCATATCGATGAAATGTAGAACAAACATAATTAGATCGGATGAGTAGGAGTGGGCGTGAATTTATGTGATTCATAAGTATTATGTGAGTATAAAGGCATAGAAGGGAATTATATTATTAGTAGTGTTATTATTGATACTTGATTACCAATATTCTCCATCCTGCCACCCACTCTCGACTGGTGGCGCCATCACCGGCTTTCTTCGTCCCCAAGGGGCGCACTCCCAGCTTCACTCATCCCAGGGATTAGTTATTTTATATACGTATCGCATCTGACGTCAGCATAGATAATTAGATCTGTGCTCGCACAAATTGGCTGCAAAACAACACCCGGGTGCACTGTAAGCTCAGTGGTTGTGCGCAATCTTCAGACATAAAAGTAAAATATGTCTAAAGCTGCACCATCTAGAAACAAACCACCTGGCACACAAACAAATAATATGCTTAACAAACATATTATTTGATGTGTTTATTGTTCTGTGTTCCTATTAATCTTGAATAAAATTGACGTTTTGCATGGCACATACCGGCAAACTCGATGGATGTGCACAATCTTCATACAGAAAAAGTGAAATATCTCTAAAACCGCACCACCTAGAAACAAACACCTTGGCACACAAACAGATAAAATGTTTACCAAACAGATTATCGTAAATGTATATGCTTAGTGTTCTGTATTTCTATTAATTTGGAATAACATTGACGTTTTGCACTGCCCATATCGGAAACTCAATGGCCATATGCATTTATTGTGCAGCCAAGGTGCGCACGCATATGTTTGTAAACAACATTGAAAAGGGTCTACAGGATAGGGTGTCTATATTGCCTGTTGCAGAAACAAAATATTTCTCGACCCACCTCTATTGTTTGTCTCGTATTTGTACTCTAGCCACCCATTATATACTCATACATAATATTGATTCCCTGAATAGCTGAGTCTAATATATATGGATATATATTATATATAAATGTATAAATATATATCTAGTTCATTTCTGTAGTGAACAAACAAATATTAATGCTGGATCGAATATGAAGGGTGGCTGATTCGAAATTATTCTAAATTGAATGACCTAGTACTAATGTTGTGTCCATTCCTTTGACCTAATTGCACTATCTTTGTTGATATACTAGGTGTCATTATATTTGTTATTATTTACTTTATTCGACAATATTTTAATGCAGCATTATTTGTTTAATATAAAACATTGGTTTAGCATATATCCTGCTGCGTATGTTGTTCCTATTGACATCATATCTGAGGTTACTATGAATACGTAAGCTCTATACTGTGGAAATTAGGAGAAGTTTTGTTGGGCTTCATCTATAGACCTTTTTCAGTGTTCACAAACACGGATGTATGCACTCACACATTGGCTGCAAAAGATGTCATCTCTGACCAACCGTGATGTAAAAACAAGTCACTCTAGTAATCAGGCCTGATGAATTACAAATGACCCTCTTATGAGACTATCAATCATCAGATAGATACATATCTTTTCTCTCTAAGTGCAAAGGTATTTGATGTTATATGGTGTGATTTTGTATATATCTGAATTTTCTGAGGTACAAAGTGATATAGTTCATCTGTCAGCTGGGTAACATGACCAGAATGCAGCATTCTGATTGGTATGTCATGTGCTGCAGTTTACAAGTACATGATGCATTCCATGTGCTTTTGTTGATCATGCTGTTTTGTGCATTTTTATGTACTAATTGTCAGTTATTTATCACAAATGGTGGAGATGGATTTAAAAGACAGATTTTCTATCTGACTGTGGGACTACTCATTAAGAATTTGTATTATTTATTTACTCTTTTACTCAGGTAGAAACTCCTCCAATTGAAAAGCCATAGAGTTACTTTAGCAAAGTTGCCTGCACATGGCTAATTAACTGTGCATACGTCATGGCAAAGACATCTACATGAGTTACCTAACCTGATGCATACCCATACCAAATATATGTGGGTAACCATTAACAAACTGACATTTATATAGGTCTACTGCTTGCCTAACTCAAGCTGAACATTACAACTTACTACAACTTTACCAAATGAATACAGAAGATAGCTTCTGCTTACATTCTAAACACTATGTAACTACTCACATTGATCTGACTAATATTGATCTAGTTATATGACACTACAGTTACCATATTGCTATGGAACCTTTAGGTTACAGTTATTGTATACCTCATTCTATATACCTTTCGTGTAAATAGGCCTGAATTGAAAAATGGCTGGAAGACCAGCGCTTCAGTCTGACAAAAGACTTATTCAGCAGAATAAACATATTTACTACACAATAATGAAGAATCGTCTGCCTAGTGGGTGGTCCGCCGGAATGTAAGCAATTTCCGTCGTTTGTGATTGTGGCGTTCTCTGTGGCGGAGTGGTTAGAGTGTCTGATTTTTTTTCTAGGTCAGACTCCTAATCTGACGGTTGGCGGTTCGATTCCCCGTGCCCCCAGCTCTGCCAATTTGGATGTCCACCGCTGTGTATAACTTACAGCGTCATCAAAGGCCGGTTGCTCTCATACCATGTCTATGTGGTGTGGGAGGTTAAAAATCCCTTGGGTCGGTAAAAGTGTAGGCACTGGCTTTCTATCGACCAGCAGTTGAATGAGGAAGACCAGTCGTCTATGACTGAAATTTCCCCTGCTTAAACAACTAATGGACCAACAAAAAAAATCCAATATTTACTCCTAACCAAGGTATGAGTGGATGATAAGCGTGTTTAAATTTGAGCAAATGTGACATCTGTTTGAATCAACAATAAAGATGTGGATGTCTGTGCTTCAGTGTGCAATGCTGATCAATATTAAGATATAATTGCTGACCTATAAGAAAATGGAACATAACAAGAAGGAGGCTACCGAGTGCTATGGAATTCACTTTTACAGTATATTAAGCTACATGATTTCATAAATAATTCTTCGATCCCAATGTAGCATGTTTTGGTAGAGAAATACCTGAACAGAATATTTATCATATTAAATACCTGAAGAGAATATTTATCATATTAGCTTGTAAAATCATGCAGCTAATTCCATAAGCCAGCCTTCCAACACTTTTTCTAGTGGGGTTACTTAGCAGTCCTGTCACAGATACAGTGCGGCGGGAGTAATTAGTGTGTGCTTCTGGAGTTACATGCGATATCAGGATAAGTATGACTTGAACAATGTGGCCACCAGCGGAGCCAGCAAGGAGGACACACATAAAACAAAAACCCATCCTTGCTCATAACTCAAAAAGTGATAGATGTTTTTTTGTTGGTTGATGCTTTACATCCTAGTAACATTTAATCTCTTATCAGGTCGGGTGGTGACTTGTTACAGTGCACACTCATGGCAAACTTTAGTGATGTACAACTGGGAGACTAGGTTGCGGGCACCATGACTTGATATCCGAATGATTTGTGTGTCCATCTCCCATTTTGGTAGATTGTGAGATGGTGGTTTCAAACCCTAGTCGAGTTAAACCGATGACGTCAATATTGATACCTGTCATTTCCTTTGCTGGCACTCGGCAGTACTACGATCGGGCAAGGAGCAGTGGATTGAGGAAGACCAATTATCCAGGATTGAAATTTCCCCTGCTTAATCAACTAATGTACCCACAAGAAACAGATATTCCCTTCAACTCAGTAACACGCACCTACATGTATAGGTTCTATCTTCCTTCAGTGGTGTCGCTAATGTTTTATTTTGTTACACAACCACACATTTGTGGGATGTTCACAACTGGTTCCAGCTCTATTCACATGGTCTACATATGTGTACTTTGTACAGCCGTCGGCTGCGCTGACCTCACCCCGCCCGACAGCGCCTACTTCAAGCGGACGCCATCAGGGGGCGTGATTGGCTGCACCAACTCGGAAAGCACATGGCACCTGACGTGTGAGGGCACGCAGTGGGTCGGAGTCGTCGGCAACTGTTCAAACTGTAAGTGCACACACTGCTTATGAACATCTACACCTAGTGTCGTCTGCCACAAAGTAGTTCCACTGAAACTACTGAATTAGACATTGAATCTCCAGCATCTCAGAAACTAATTCCCATCAAATTACAGAATTCGACCTCGAATGTCCAGCATCTCCGAAATTAGTTCCACTGAAACTACGGAATTAGATCTAGAATGTCCAGAGTGTCATCAACTAGTTCCACTTAAACTACTGAATTAAATGTAGAATGTCCAGCGTGTCATCAAATACTTCCATATAAACTACTGAATTTGATCTAGCATTGTAGTGTTCTCTGTGGTGGAGTGGTTAGAGTGTCTGACTTTTTACTAGGTCGGATTCCTAATCTGAAGGTTGGTGGTTCGATTCCCCATACCCCCTCTGCCAATTTGGATTTCCACCACTGTGTATAACTTACAGCATCATCAAAGGCCAGTTGCTCTCATACCATGTATATGTGGTGTGGGAGGTTAAAAATCCCTTGGGTCGGTAAACGTGTAGGCCCGGGCTTTCTATCGACAAACTGTCCAATAGTGAAAACAAGTCTATTCAGACTTATCCATAATAGGCAGTATACATCTTCTTCAAGAAAAAATGTCGAGCGCACCATAAACTAGTTACACTAAAATTACTGAATTAGACCTACAGTGTACAGATGACCAGCAACTAGTTCCACTGAAGCTACTGAATTAGACCTCCAGTGTCCAAACTGCCAGCAACTAATCCCATAAAAACTACTGAATTAGACTGCCAGCAACTACGTCAACTGAAACTACTGTAGTAAACCTAGAACATTCAGCCTGCCAGCAACTCATTTGACTGACATTACTGAATTAGACTGAGAATGTCCAGCTTGTCAAAAAATAGTTCCACTGAAACTACTGAATTTGACCTACAATGTCCATGGTGTCAGAAGCTAGTTTGAATGAAATTACTGAATTAGACCGAGAATGTCCTGACTGCCATCTACTAACGACTCTTTGAAAATAAATAAAGATCTAACTTTTGTATATTTGACTAAATATTGGCTGAACTCCGAATATGAATAATTACTTTATTTTCATCTGCTAAGAAGTATTTCCACATACCATTGATAAGTCAAACCTTAAGGGTCGTCTGTAACCACAAATTCCGTACAACACTGATAAATCACTCCTTTTATTGTCGTCTGCTAACAAATATGGCCACACTCCAGAGACAAATCACACCTTTATTGATATCTACAAACAAATCTTTCACTTAACCCCTGGTAAATCACAGATTGATTGTGGTCTGCTCACAGCCTTTTCCATTAAAACTAGCAATAACCTGTCTGCACTCTAGTCTGGATTCCCCACTGACATCCGGTTCAGGTAGATTTAAATAATTATGGCTGTCGGGTTCGGGTCCCTGTCTATGAGGCAGCTCAGCGTTCTTGTGTATCGTGAAATGGTATCCATGCGTAATTATCTCAGCATATCAATATGCCACAAACTACCTGACGTGTTAATACCTCCCGTATATGCCAGATTGCTAAAGGAATAACACACAATAATTCTATGAACTTATCCTTATGTTTCAAATTAATTTAGTAAGCAGAGATCGATAAAGTTAATTACTGACTTCTATTGTTATTTTGAAAGATTGCTCACATTACATCACATAAGCATATATATAAATAACTCTGTTATCTACTGACTTTAGCTAAGGTCAATATTATCCAGCCATCGTGTATTGCATATTGTCTTAAAGTTGTACAGTCCGATGGTTTCGCATTTCTGTATTTTGTCTGAGTTAAATCGATCACTAGTATCTACTTTACATTAGTTCAAACTTACTTTTCTTTTAAATGGTAAACCTTTTTAGATATTTTGAGTGCAAACATGGACACTTTGTTTTGGGAAGCTTTCCAAAACTCTGGCACCATTGACTTGGGCAGTAACAGGTTCTCTTAAATTGACTCAGTATTGCCTTATATGCAGAAACAAATGCTTAATAAGTGCATCAGTATCTAAGTTAGATATGTCAAATCAAATCTAAATAATTGGTTTGGCTTTGAAAATTTGATATTTCATCGGACTATGCAGCTGTATAAAGACACATGACTGTAAAACGACACCTATACATATATACTTACATACATATATATGTGATATATAAGTATTAAGGGAGTATAAAGGCACAACAGGGAATTATATGTTTATTTGCTACTTTATTATTGATTGAATCTCTTACATTATGTCAAACCTTTATATATAGACAAACAAATATATATAAACAAGAGAACTATCATGGTAACGTGGTCGGCAATAGTAGTCAGTATTCCAGTGCTAACCATCCTTTGTGTATCACCTTACCACCCTACCGAACATTACTACTTATATTATGCTTTTTAAATTTTATTTTGGTACATTAAGTGTTTTTAAGCAGGGGAAATTTCAATCGTGGACGATTGGTATTCCTCATTCCACTGCTTGCCCTATCCTAACAATGCTGAGCGCCTGGCTAGGAAGCGACAAGTATCAATTTTTAAGTCATTGGTTTGACTTCAGCAGGGTTCGAACCCACGACCCCACGGTTTACTAACACGGGAGACGGACGCTCTAACTCATTCCCGTCTGGGTTATTACAGTACCACATTATCGCATTAACACTTACCAGCTTCCAGACATTTAATTTAATTAAAAGGGTTTCTACTTATGTAATTGGTAAGCATTTGTATTCATTCGAAGAGAATCCTTCTTCATCACCGACCCACTTGTCTTCACAACATATTAAATTGAATTAATTTGCAATATGTAATTACAATACCAATTTTAGACATGATCAAATAATTATTACATTCAGCTCTTTAAGTGGTTGTGATTTAGCTATTCGGAATCACACCTTCAGTGCGTGGATGTTCATGAGTTTGATTGGAGCAGTGCTTTAGGTGTTGTTCCTTGCAGGGTTCAGTAGAGTTACGATTTACATTATATACTAAATTAGCTAAGTTGTTCTGAAGCATCTAGCCGGTATCATCAGAAGGTGTTTTACACAACCAAGGATTTATTTGTTGGGTAAAACATGTTATTCATCAAAATATACATTCTTTTCATCGCCGAGGCACTGGTCTTCCGGCCGTCTACATTCTATTTTAATTAGGTAGATACGCGGGTAGGGGGTTATATCATAGATTAAGTGATGCCTAGAAGGATTTGGTTAGGTTAAGTGAGAAGGACGGGTGTCTGTGTGCATGGTTAGTAGAGAGTGGGTCTCATTTGTGTTCAGCGGGATTATATCTCGTTTGCGATGGTTAGAGGTGATAGCGAGCTATAACAGGTCTAACCTATTTAAACATAGCACTGATATCCCTAATTCGCAGCAATTTATATTAACATACCCAAATTCTGAATTGATCAATATCTATTATATGGCATACTGATATTGTAGTGCCCTACACCCTCACCATCACCCACAATCTCCACAGTCAGACATTATAGCCAGACAAACACAGACCTACAGGTTCAAGGGTAACTACTACCTGATGTCGCTATGTTTACAAAGACTGGCAATGGATAATTACCTTTGCTAGCGGCCGGGCATGTGGGCGAATGGTTGTGTGTGTGTGTGGTCGCGTACGTGTTGTGTGGTGTGGGTGTTTGGGTGGGCGTGGGTGGTGGGTGTGGGGGATGGGTGAGGGATGGCAGTGGTGGATGGGCGATGGGGGTCGGGTATGGGGATGGGAGCGGGTGGTGGGTGTGGATGGGAGATGGGGGGTGGGGATGAGGATGGGGAATGGAGGATGGGGAATGGGGGATCGGGGAGGGGGTGGGAGTGGGTGATGGGTGTGGGATGGGGTATGGCAGTGGGTGGTGTGTGGTGTGTGGGGGTTGGTGGATGGGAGATGGCTGTGAATGGTGAGGGGGGGGGTGAGTGCGTGTGCGCGATCGGTGGGGGATGGGGGTAGGGAGTCGGTGGTGGCGGATTGGGGATGCGGGATGGGGGATGACAGTGGATGGTGGGTTCGGGATGGGGAATGGGAGTCCGTGGGGGCTGGGGGATGGGGGCTGGGGCATGGGGCATGGGGCATGAGGAGTGGGTGGTGGGTGGTGTGTGGTAATGGTTGGGGTGAGGGAGTCGGGTGGGGGAGGGTGTGCTCCCAACTCGCGGTTGCTGTGGCCGTATATTGCTAGATCTAGCAGCACTTCTGAGAGAAGCTTACCTGTGTAGCAACATAGCAAAAAGCAAGGGGCCTGTGTGCAGCGTTTGTCCAGCCCCCAGGGCCCTCATCCCGCCTCTTCACTTCTCCTAGCTGTGCCAATGTGGGCGTGCCTCTAATACACCACCCTCAAAATAACCAGCGCAGACACACGTGACCTGCATATGGGTAGTCTGTTGTGGTACAGCGGAGTATCCCTTATAGGGTTAAATGTAGCATTCAAGGGCGAGGGGATATATGTGTGTATATATATATTATCAAATATATATATATGCATACCCATATACACATACATGTAATACATGTACATTATAGAAACGCAACGCATATACATGTATGAATACACACATACTTATGTACAGCTATATATATATATATATATATATATATGAAAATTTCAGGCGCAAAACCATGTAAACGCCAATGCAAAAATGTAGTTTAAATACAAGATTTTACCGGGAAATAATGGTACTTTTGATTAATTCTACTTTTCTTCTGGTCAACTGATTATTGAGCAATGAACAAGATAGTAGGAATGTACAAAAATTAACTTTTTCAAGATCGCATTCCAATTTTTGTCAAATTTTGGATTGGCATTTAAAGGGTTTTGGCCGGTGAACTATTTATATATACATATATACCGACATAGATACCTGTAATATATTTAAACATATACACGTGGTGTGTATACATATATACCTACTTATATACGCACACTTATGTAGACAAATATACATACGTGTATAGTATATATACAAATACCTATACATTTATGTATATGCACATATGCAAATATAAACAAATACACATATATACATGCAGGTAACTCTATGTATATGGATACATATACGAACATATACACATACATATACACATGTATCCATATACATCCAAGCTAGGTAGTGAGAAGTATCAATGTCCAATGTTGTACGTCATTGGTTTGACTCGACAAAACTCGAACTCCCGATCACCCGCATGGGAGCCCTGTCTTCTACCGATTAGGCCACTGCGTCCAGTTAGGAAATATGTCAGACTGTATGCAATACCAACTGTAATGTATCAATTCTCCTCGGCTATGCATAACTAGCAAGTCTAGGATAGCATATGCCACCAGAAAGTCATCCTCATGAAATCGACCTATTATTATTAACCATGTTCTACTTCCAATTCACAAACAGGCAATGCCTCCTTCGCTCGCCCTTTCTCACTCCTCAAACATTTTGCACTGTAAATGACGCCTGGTCTGGTAGGGGTGTATATGTAAATAGAATAATTATGTGAGACTTATCTGGGTATAGTTGACACATAATTGTTGTTTCAGCAAGTCCTAGGCCGGGGCTTGTTATAGGTCAGGGAGAGAGGGGGAGGCATAGCTAGGTAAAGAGCGGTTCCTTGGGTAGCGCTCTTTACCTAGCTAATTTTGTTAATTTATTTTGGTAAAGTCTCTGGTTTGCCTCGATCAGAGTTCGAATCCACACCCTCCCACATGGGACTCCAGTCAGTGACCTACCAATTCAGCCAGCCTGTCCATTGCTCAAATGAACACTTCTGGGAACTGATTGGTTTCCTACTTTGTGGGTACGGGAGGGTGGGCCCTGACCTATAACAAGCTGAGGCATAGGACTCGGCAAAACAACAAGTATGTGTCAACTATACCCAGGTAAGTCTCACATAATTATTCTATTTCACTTCATCATTGAGACTCCTGGCTAATTATAGTTCAGGGCGATGTTTACATACTGATAATTTCCATTTCACCTTCCATTTCTAAATTCCTTATCGTATTAGAATTCAGAACCCAATCATTTCTTTTTAGCACAGTAAATTGATAGCCAAGGAATCTTTTCTTCAGCCTTTTCTTGTAATGTCTTCGTGAACATTAATACATTTATCCCCACTGGTACAGAGTAAATTCATTTGTATTGAGATCCCAGTCCACTGAAATAGGGCTGGAGAGATATCTATGTAATATATTTTATTCTATGAATCTGTAACCTCCAATTAAATACTGCAAGCTTTTGCCCTGCCATATAGACATCATTTTTATGTCCTCTGACAACTCCACAGTGTAGTTTACTACAAGTTAGCAAAACATTGGGATGCATTGGTAGGGGGTCAATTCAGTGACCTCCCAAAGAGGTAAGTTAAATGGTACGAATACATCCTATCTTAACTAGTATCATAAAGAAACATATATGGTTTTAGCAAGTGCTTTCACTAAAAGGAAGCTGAAGTGCAATATTACACAATTGTACCCTATCATAAATATACTTCCTTTTAATGTTCTTCAAATCACTAACAGTAGACCTGTAGAGGAATGGTTTCACCATGTAATATGTGTTCAAATGACACCCCATATAATACGACCATATAGCAATGTGGATATACTTAGATATGTATAACACATACAGCTGAACCCTCCTATTCGGTTCATCCATATCATACGACCATATAGCAATGTGGGTATACCTAGATATGTATCTTACAGAGAGGTGAACCCTTGTATTGACTTCACACTGAATCCTCTCCCACCCAGGTGTATTTCTTAACTTGGTTATATGTGTGTTGTTAATACCAATGTGGAGTCACATGTACATGTTGACAGTATCTTCTGGCCATGCACCTTTTGGTAGCTCAATCTGTTCTTTGAGTGTTTTAGACTTATCAAGTCTATGCTCCTATTTCTTTCCAGAACACATGTTCCAATGTGTAAGAATATCAGGTTTTAGCCTCAGTGCATCAAAGTATTATGTTTGTGTCCAAACTGATTATAATCCATGTTTGTTATTCATATACAATTGTCAGTGCCAACTGAATCAGTTGAATGTGACAGGTGTATCTAGGTGTATTACCATCACCTCTGTGTACCTATGTTTATAGGGATTTCTTGTCTATTATATTCACACATCTGTCAAAATAGGCAACCTAAGTTTGATATTGTGTTACATCTGTAGTAGTGCATATTTAAAACATTAAATATGTTGGCAATATGATGCAACATATTATTTGCCTGTGTATGATTGAAACAATTTCAACAGTTAACTCATATGAAAAAGTCTGCATACTGACAGCCCATCTGTGCATGTTGGACTTAGCATATAAAGCATACACCTATTCGTATTGACACATTTTCTTTGTCAATGTGGCCAAACATGGTAAACACATGGCTATGGATATGTTGAACTCATATCCAATCTGCTAATGCATATTTATGCCAGTATTGATATTAATTAACACTGTTGTCATTATGCCATTGTAACAATGCGTTCTCTCCTTGACCATTATTGATATCCACTGTCTATGCTGATGTCAATTCATGAACATTGTCTAAAATTTCTAATGAAATGAAATAATTCTGAGTTCCCAGTCTAGCCTCACATCAGTGGCAGTAAATTATCCCCAATTAATTATTACCAATGGGGTAATAATATGGATGTAACAAGTTATCATCTGGGTCTAGCCTAAGACAACCTCCAGCTATGACTGAACAGACTATGATTCTTTACAAAATGGACTGAGCTGTGAAGTCTTCCTAATAACTTCAAGAGTACCATAAATCGATCATTACATAAGCATCTGATCTCTATATATATATGTGAATTGTTGGCCCAACAATGTTGCCTATAGCAATGTTACAGTACTGAGATTCATTAAGTAATCATTAATAATTAATTGGCCTAATTAAAGTCACTGCTATAATTTCAGAAGTAGATTCAGAATAAACACTTTATCTCATATGTGCTTATGCATCATGACAATAGACTGCTATCAATATGTTATGCGGTCATCTTTGCTTAAATTATTCATCCAACTAAACAAGTTTGGTAATATCTGCTTTCTAAGTTAGAAAAAAAAAGAAAATATATATATATATATATGTGCTATATAAGTGATTATGTGAATATAAATAAGGAATAGTCCCTAACTATGTTGGTGCTCCTTCTGGGCACCTGCTCGCTTCCCAACACCCCTTATTCTCAGCAGGCCCCCCTGTAACCAGGCACTCTCTCCTCCCCTTGCCTGGGAACCGGCACTAACGGTCTCCCTTCCTCACTTCCAACCTTATATGATAACCTTAGATGTTGCCAGGACAAAACACTCCAATAACCAACCAACCCATTGGTAGTTGTCTGTTGCCTCTGGTAGTTTCACGTACACATTTTTACTAATTTTGAAAAATGTTGAATTAACTGAAGATTGAATAAATCAAATACCAAGTATCAGTTTCACTGTTAAATATTTCACTGCTCACCTTATTACACTGCCAATCTCAGTCAGTTGGAAAAACAAATAATGTTATTTGACTAAATTTCATATGTAAATTTCATGTAAATACTGTCCAAACGTACCCTTATGTCAGCACACACAGAAAAACAATACACACGAGACTAATGTGTATATGTGTTGAGTGGGAAAATGGGTCATGGTGATGGCACCCTCTACCAGTTATGAAATCCCGACCCTCCTAGTTGGGGGCCCCCATATTCTTATGGGATTTTGAATGTTATTGATGGCCGATCCCGTTAGGTGGTACGCAAAGGTTATGGTTACTGTCATTATGTTCTCTCATGTCATTTAGCTATACTGTTAAACAAGGCTATACTGCCCTGATATCTGGTGTAATGCGTATGGTTCAAAGCTCCCTGTTTTCTCTTTGTATTATGTGAATTATATATTAGAGCTTACCCCATAGTAGATACAACACACAACACAACATGCAATCCTAGTTCAGCACCAGCAGAAGTGTAGATAATAATAGATTCTGAATGCTTAATTTAATTTAATTATATAATGTTGTCAGATACATACAACAGTGGATGTTATAGACCTCTTTATTGACTAGTACACTCATGCATGCCAGTCATTCCTCTCCCACATGATGTCTCCCTAACAAAGTTCACCATCAGCTGCCTTCAGGACTCACACCCCTCCCACCCAGCCCCGGTCACCACCTAGCCATCGTGGGATTACCACATAACATGATGGTGACCATGTGGCTGGGTGAGATAAGGGGGAGGGATTCTGCTTAAAGGGACACTTCTTCCCCCCCTCCCGGTATGAGCATTATAAAGGGAGTACTGTTTCCCATTTAGCCATCTCGATACTCAATAGTTGCTTAATCGGAGAATTTTACACCATAAACCATAACTGTCACAAGTTGGCACCCATCCTGAAATACGTTAGATGTAAGCAGGTGTAAAACCCAAATAATGAACCAGCAATAACATGGATAGTCAATTGTCATCGAATACAAATCAAATACTAAGTATTATATCTCATGACTGTCAAATGTACAGTTTCACAAATCCCATGTGTATGCCTGTATTAATAAAGTGACTGTGTTTCAGCATTTATCCTATGTATTGACAGTGTGTTACAATGTCTATAGTACCTAATTTGGCAACCCAAAGCAATGTTATTTTCCCCATAAATGTCTGCAAGCATTTTCATCGATAGTGAGTGTCCAAATATAACTTTGAATACCAAAAACCCCATGTGTTTCAACACACCATGTATAATGTCATGTATTGACATACTATGCCTATGTCACATTCTATGTTAATGTTGAGATAATAGCCACTAAATATGTCCCCATATAATGAAATAATATATATGCCTCCAGACAGTCTAAAAGTACTTACATAGTATCCAACTAGTCTAAATGCCAGTGTAAAGAGTAGTCCAGTCCTCACCATTCGATGTCTACTCTCGGTGAGGTGGGCTCACAAAGTGGTTCCTTGGGTAGTGCTTCCTCTCCCTGAACTATAATTAGCCAGGAGGCTCGAGGATGAGGCAAAATATATATATATATATATATATATATATATACTTATTCTCGGACAAAATCCTCCCGTGCGATTGCCGCTGGTCTACATCCGGTGGAGGCGACGAGGTCGCAGGTGGCGCCACCGCTACAGTGTTGTGTCTTCCAGAGTATTACAATACTGATAATAATCATACTAATTCCTTACATATTTTATAGTCGCATAATTCGTTATACATCACATATATATTATTATTAACAATGGACCATTTTCAATTTCCAAAGAGGTAAGTCCTCCCTTCCCCTCTCTCACTACCCAAACATTTCCGACTGTAAATCAGTCCTGGTGCGTTGGGGTGGTGTATATATGTATATATATATTGTTATTATTATTATATATATATTATTAGTAGCCTTACACACACCAGTTCAGTCTTGAGTTCTAGAGGACAACACGACGCCTTGATTTAAAGCCCTGACCTTTGCAGCTTCCCTCAACTAGAAACATGGCAGAATGGTCCCAGTCTGGACGGACTCACTCACTGAACTGCTCAGCGGCTTTGTTGTATCGGGCTAAAACCTGACCACAATGGACCCAGTGCATGAATTAGAATCCAACTGTCGTGGAAGGTCGTGGTGGGATGGTGTTAAATTGAGTAAGGGAGGCTTAATGTGGACCAATTCAATAGGAGTAAACTTCAAAATTATCTGCAGCAAAAAAATAGTGGCAACCTCTATTTTGTTTAGATGCCAAATCAGGACAATGTTTTGGCAATGTAATAAAGTGGTATGATCTGTGGACTCTGGTTATTAAATCCGGGGATGTGGGGGGGAAGCACACTATCAGTGATAAACCTGCAGGATGATTTACCCTTTGGGACTGGAGTGAGGCGAAAGTGCGGTATATTTGGGAGAAGATGTGCGAAACGATGAGGAGTCGTGGGGTGGAGTGAGGAGGAAATATGTGGGGTGGGTGAAGGAGGTGTAGACTGAGGGAGGAGAGTGTGGGGCGAGGAATGGAAGTCTATGTGAGGAAGTTGTGAGTTAGGCCTCACTGTGGGGTGAGGGAGCTTGGGCTTGGATGGAGGGAGGTGGCACGGGGCGAAACAGGAAGGTATAGTTCCAGGAGATGTGGGGGGAGAGTGGAGGAGAGGAAGGGAAGTGGGGATGAGTGAGGGAGATGTGGTGGAGGAAGGGGAGTACAGTGAATATGAGGAAGGGAGAAGTGTGTTGAGCCAGGGAGTTGTGGGGTTAGGAGGGCGAGGAAGGAAGGTGTCGTGGATGAAGGGAAGTGTCGAGTGAGGGACGGCGGTGTGGAGGCATGGCGAGGATTGTGTGGGAACTGGGTGAGGGAGATATGAGGAGAGTGATGGGATGTAAGGCGAAATACGGAGATGTTGAACACGGATAAGATACAGCAATATGGCAGAACATGTAGAGCCATGGAGATATGCAGAAGGAAGGGATGGTTTGGGCCTAGGGACAGTGTGGTGTTCGTAGGGGAGGTGTGGAGTGAGCGAGGGAAGTGTGGACGGAGAGAGATGTGGAGTGAGGGAGAGAGCTGTGAAGAGAGGGCGGGATGTGAGGAGTGAGGGATGGAGGTGTGGAGTGTGCGAGGGAGGTGTCTAGTAAGGGAGGGAGGTGTTTAGTGAGGGAGGGAGGTGTGGAGTGAGGGACGGTGTTGTGGTGTGAGGCAGAGAGGCGTGGAGTGAGGAAAGTGTGGAGTGAGGAAGGGATGTGTTGATTGATCGAGGTAGGTGTGACGTGAAAGAGGGAAGGGTGGAGTGAAGGAGGGAGGTGTGGTGTGAGGAAGGGAGGTGTGGATTGAAGGAGGGAGGTGTTGATTGAGCCAGGTAGGTGTGAAGTTAGGGAGGAGGGAGTGGAGTGAGGGAGGGAGGTGTGGAGTTAGTGAAGGAGGTGTGGAATGAGAGAGGGAGGTGTGAAAGAGAGGGGGAGGCGTGGCTAGAATGGCCATATTGGGGTATAAGGTGATGAGAACGAAAGTGGCGGCGTTGGTCTGGTTATGTCATAATACCCTTACCAACACCAACTTAGCACACATGAACAACAGCCATGGCAAAATCAACATCCAACAGAAATTAAGGAATAAATAGATACCACAAATATAGCAATAACTACACAGGCGCGGACACAATATGCAGATGGTGATGGTGAAAAGATAATGGCTGGAACACTCACCTGTATAGGTCGCAAACAGAAAGACACACTTAAACATACAGCCATGCATGCCTACACCAATTAGTCGTTGAGGCTGGTTGGCGAGGCGGCCCCCGGGTGCGGGAGCATCAAAGAGAAGCACGTTAGGTGGGCGCTTCATTAGGCATCATGGCACGGAAGGCCTCAATCAGTCATTCTGTTCCTCCAGGATGATTCATCTCTCCTATGTGTGATGCGGCTACTAGTCCAGAGGTGTGGTCTGACGGAGCCGCTTCCAACAGCTTCAGGCCGGTTGGAACTACTTCCGGGCAGCAGTTCAGAGCGACCCCGAGTGCCACCGAGGGAGCCATTGCCATCAGTTCTTAAAGAAAATGAGTTGTTGCGAACAGTTGCGAGCAGTTGCTAGCAGCTGCGAGCAGTTGCGAGCAGTTATCATCAGTTCCGAATGGAAGTGAGTTGTTTGGAGCCGTTGTGAGCAGTTACGAACGGAGTGACACTGAGCAATTTCGTAAATTGGTCAAAATGTCCCCATCAGTTAATTGTAACGATCAGTGGTTCCCAGCTGGTCCAAGCAGTTATCCGTGCATGCATGTCCTTCTGAGTGGCTAGGCGCCGTTGTGTGTGGATATGAGCAGCTCTGAGTGGCAACGAGCAGGTGTGAGTGATTCCGACTAGTTCCAAACAGTTCAACTCAGCGTTGAGCAGCTCTGGACTGCTGAAAATAGCTCATCTCACAGTGTGAATGTAAGCCGTTCTTGTCGCACCTGTCCGCTGGATGGCAGGTCACTTGCCAATATGGTCATGAAACAAGTTCGCAAAAGAAGTACGCAAGGAGGTAGTCTACATTTCATAATGGACTATGTATTCACATCACATCACTTCACCATCTGACATCAATTTATATCGTCAGCCATTTTGTCTGATTCACCCTACCTCCGGCTTGTTGACACACGACTGTGCAGTTTCCATCTGTCAACTGAATCAGAAAAAATGCATTGTCAGCTGATGGTCAGAAGGAGAAGTCAATTACTCAAACCCATCCGAGTCACATGACCAAGGGTGTGGCCCGTGTCTAAAGCCTCTTGATCTTAATGACCGGTTTGCTCGAACATCAAGCGGCGAGACTCTCGCAGGGGTCACGTGATTAGCCTCGCGAGGCACAGAGGTGGAGGTGAGAGGGATTGTGTTTGCAGCAGCTATTTCCAGAAACTAACGATTAAACTCATCCTTTGTAGATTGCGACGAATTCTGGGTTCAGGCCTGCTCGACTGGCAATTTGCCTAATCCTGACGATGCAGATCCTGAATTTGAACATATATATTCACCACAAACCTCTTCCCCCCTGCCCACCCTCCTCCCTTTCCCCCTTCCTTCGATATTCAGAGTAGTCCCGACCTCCGATGAATGGTTACAATGCTAAATACTGTAAGGTGTATGGTGTTCTCTATGTATGCTTACGTCAATCAGAGCATGGACTTAAAGGGAGTTTTCTAGCTGGGTCTTTCTCAGTTATTCACTTAAGGCCCTGTCACATTACGGCATATGGCGGGAGCGTATTGAAAACCTATGTCAAAAATGGGGAAAAAATGCACGGGACGACGTATCGTGACCTTTGGTGACCTCTCGGGTGTTTTTGAGCATATGTTTTTGAGCATATGAGGAGCGTGCGAGGAGCGTATGAGAGCGTACTGTGACATTTTTTAAAGGTTTTGATTGGCATGTGGAGCATATGAGGAGAGTATGAGGAGCATATGAGGAGCGAATGAGGAGAATCCAATTGATTCGATCCTGCTCAGAGTCCCTGCACTGTCTTGGATTATACTCATAAAAGTGTTGCAGATAGAATGCTTCCCCATATGTTATTCCACCGACAAGACAACCAAACCTATTTGAGTCTTATATATTCTCCATCAGTAAAGCGCATGTCTAACATACTGTACGTCTTGTTGATCTATACCAACAAAATAGAGGTGGGTATCTTTGACCTGGCTATTTTGTTCAGTATGATTTCTCTGCAGCCAATGGATAATGCCAAATCACTAAGTTAATAAAATGTATTGTTTTTACATGGCTCCTTTTCGCATATTATATAGTTGTTCCCACAGCAATCCTGCCTGGCTAACACAGTTTTCCAATGAGCCATTACCTTGGGTATTTCTTCTGACGGAGGTGTGGAGGCGTGGCGAGGATTGGGTGGGAAGCGGGTGAGGATGATGTGGGGAGAGCGATGTGATGTGGGGCGAAATACAGCGATGTTGAACATGGATAAGATACGGCAATATGGCAGAAAGTGTAGAGCCATGGAGATATGTGGAAGGAAGGGAAGCTTTAGCTTCCCCCTGTTATGCATATGAACAACCGCTTGGAGCAGTCTGGCTACATACCGAAACAATATAACAGAATAACCGATTCTTAAAAGACAATTATTATCCAGACTGAGAATGCTGGACAAACCTAGTGTTTTCCAATCTTGGATGACAATAATGCTGAGCCCGTTCTATACCCAGGATCCCTTGGCGTTCTATCGTGGTGAACATCTGCAGGCAATTCTACCCACTACATTAGCTAGATACACAAACAGTATTACCTATTCTCTTCGGTACTTTATCGAAATATCCAAACAATATTCCCCGCATTCCTCCAAATATCTACATTATTAGCAGTTATAGTGATAGCTACTATTGCTTTCCGCTATATTTTAAATTATCTTGGGATGCACTAAACAACGTCAGAACCATTGTCCATAGGTATCGTACAATAGCGAATATCTTCCAGCAATTTGCTATTGTTAATTTCCTACAGACCGCAAAATACATTTGATTATCCTCAATCCTGAGTGCATGTATAACATTTCTCTGCAGGATCATATTTATTTAGGGCGTTGCCCTCTTTCCACCGACAGATAGCATATTAGGCCTACCCAAGGGTCATAGAGTAGATATTACCTGCAGGCAATCAACTTTCAGAATAAGTATGTACCCGCAAATGTAACAAAATATCCTAGTCTCAAATTACCTATTACCCAAAGTGCTAAACTACTGGCACTAACATTCTTTTTCGTTTTAGTATTAACCTCGGTTAGAATGTGTTCCAGAAACTAACGATTACTAACTTCCTTAATAACCTCCTCCCGCCCTTTTTGAGGTATTACAATTTTGTGGATGGCTGCTGCCCACCCTCGCACCCGCCCCCCCCCCCCCCACACCTTCCTTAATAACCTCCTCCCGCCCTTTTTGAGGTATTACAATTTTGTGGATGGCTGCTGCCCACCCTCGCACCCCCCCCCCCCCCAACCTTCCTTAATAACCTCCTCCCGCCCTTTTTGAGGTATTACAATTTTGTGGATGGCTGCTGCCCACCCTCGCACCCCCCCCCAACCCTTCCTTAATAACCTCCTCCCGCCCTTTTTGAGGTATACAATTTTGTGGATGCTGCTGCCCACCCCCGCACCCGCCCCCCCCCCCCAACCTCCCATCCACACACTTTCCACTTATGTCCTAGGTAGCGATTGTCAATCCGCTGTGGCAATTTGGCGGCGGCTGGCGGCCAGATCTTGTGGGATGATCCGCGCCCATCGCCCGTGACCTGCGCCGGCCCCAGTCACTGCCAATTAAATAAGGATCTGCCCTCGCCGAACCCCCGTGTCCCTCTTCATAGCGCCTAATGGGACGCGGTACTTTATACCGCCCACTAAAGATGCCACATGTAATACCGTCCCGCAAACCGACGGGTGGCGCTGCTGTCCGAAACTGCACGCCAGGCGCTCGTCTCATCCCGGCGCCATTACGACGTCAAGTCGCCTCGTGATGTCAGGTTGGATTGGTGACGTCAAGTGTTGCAGGTGCAGTTGCAGGCACAGGAACAGACACAAACACAGGCACATGCGCAAAAGCAGACCCATACGCAGATGCAGTTGCAGATTGGATTGGTTACAGCGTGTTACCTGGGAAGGCACCTGTGTAGGCGCATGCGTAGGCAGAGGCACAGGCCCCGGCGCAGGAGCAAACACACGACCAGGGGTAGCTGCAGGTGCAGTTGCAGGTGCAGGTGCAGGCGCAGGCGCAGGCAGAGGTGCAGACTCATCTGCCCTAACGCATTCATACCGTAATAACGCCCCCTGGGGTGGCAATTTCGTTGCCGCCTTGACGTGTCTTCCCGCAGCTTATTTCATATCAAATTTGGTTGACACGAGCGCGGCCTGCACTGGTAATACGCAAGGATAGCATTGCTAGCCAATCACTGCATTGCTTTTTCTTTTTCCCCCCACCTTTTTGGGAGAGGGCACATATTTGCACTCTCCTGGATTGATATATAACTATTTCAGCTCTGCAGCGTTCGCATTCTGGCCCTGGCATGTAGCAGTAACCATTACACAATAATTGTATATATAATATCGGACAATATGGTAACAGGACCACCTATGGTGCAATCTACAAACAGTTCCAAGCCATAAACAAGAAGTAAGACAGCCAACTTTATCAAAGATAACATTCTAAAGATTTAAATCCAATTGGATTAGTGATGCCTGGCGGTGAAAACAAGTATTAAGATACTTATCCATTATGACCAGGGTAAATAAATTCATCACTGAGACCCCCAAAAAACCAATAACTATTATACACAGTAAATATGCATGGGCGTATACCATGTGTAGTCAATGCGGTTGGTGGGTATTAGTAATTTATGATAGATCAAAATAGAGAATATTTGTTATATACACCCCCTATTATTGTGGTGATGAATACACGAGGATGGGCGATTGGAGGTTGGATCCAATTATTCATTATGTATGTGTTTGGAGTTTAAACAGGTACACATGATGGTTAGGAAGTTAGATTAGTCACGGTATACTGTCAGTAGCAATTCTCGGAATGGGAGAAAAGGTAGTTTTATTTAATGACACCTCTAGAGCACATTGATTGTGATCATCAGCTATTGGACCTCAGACATATGATCATTCTGATATATTTCTTTGGAGGTAACCTGCTGCCACCACATAGGCTACTCTTTCCGGTAAGCAGCAAAGGGTGTTTTATATGCACTTTCCCACAGACAGGACAGCACATACCACCGCTTTTGCTCAACCAGTTCTGGTCCACTCGTTGGAACAGAATATCGCCTAAACTCCACTGAGTAGCGGAACGGGTGCACACATTACAACCTATAGACTATTGGCGAGAGTTGGTGACTGAATACTGGAGGACCCTGGTCCTGGACATTTTAGGATTGACAGATGCGAATGTGGTTGGCCTGGCTAGTAATATCTATGCACTCTTATTACAATATTGCACAGGTTTCTAAGATGCGATGCCCGGGGCATACTCTCGCCGCTTGATTAATGTTGTAATCGCCTGGGACAGACTGGGAGACAAGAACTGTCTGCAAGCACATCCAATATGTGATTCTAGCCCTACCTGACTCACCAACTTGTCGTCTTGGTGGATACAGAATTCCAGTTACAATATATGACCAAATAGAAGCACGCTACCCAATAGAAGCACACACCCCCCATTTCAAGATTGAAAGCATGCACAAATGTACGATCCTGCTGGAGAGTGTCATAGCAGCGGAATCGGTGAACTGTTTCAAGTCCCGACTGGATGCATACTGGTCAAGCATTACATATATTTTGGAGCCAGTGACAGTTGTTATGATCCACCACATCTGAAGAACTGGCTCCATTTCTATTAATTAAGAGCGGCTAACAGGTCCAAGGCCTATTATACATGTACCCTATTGATTGATGGATTGATTGAATGCACATCAAATAAGACAATCCCCCTTTTTTTCAGAGGCACAACAAAAACAAATCCATGACATTCTTTAACGTTGAATAGACACACATCCATGTGCCGGCATTTGTGCAGTGTGCGTTTATTGGGACATATATGGTAAGTCTGCTGATTCGATGCCTGTATGATCTTTGTACCGGAATCAGGAGGTCCATTCTAGATTTATGAGTTTGCAGCTAGGAAAAGAGATACTTCTACAAATAATGAGCAGAGGACTAGTGATCTTATGCCGTGTTGGCAAGAAAGGACATAGTATGCACCGTGACTAGTAGGAACCTTACTTTTGTCAGTTTGCAACATTTAAATATATGCTATTAATAATTGCACCGAATAAGAAAGAAGCTCAAACTAAATTAGAAAAAGAGGTGGATTATCACAAAAGACAGGAGGCATTTTGCCTCAATCTGTCGGTATGAATGTTACTAGATAAAACAAGCGGCAGTCCAACTCTCCTCGTCAATACACTTTGAAGTTCCTGCATCTGTACCTATTTCATGTATTCAATTTGCTTTTGTAACTGTAGGCATATGCCGTATTAGAAACTCCTCAAAATCAATTAATATATATGCCCTTTTTGCTATTCTCTTGTGCGTCACAGTGAATTACATTTTTACTATGATTAAAATATGGTACCTAATGGGAGCCACATAGCGGTATAATCAATATGCTTCCATAGCCTCCTTGGAATTGGCTTTGGATCTTTGGTGTTTATTGTCCTAGCACCATTATTCTGAAGACAAATAAGGAAATACTCGAATGGACGGGGCTGCCCTCTATGGAAGATCTTCTGATCAAAAAGAATCTCCTGTGGACTGAAGACCTCATGAGGATGTCATCAGACAGGCTATCAAAGCAGATCCTCTATTCTCAACTGTCTTCTGGCTACAGAAAGAGAGGGCGCCCTCGTCTCTGGTTCAAGGATACCATCAAGAGAAACCTGAAGCTGAGAGACATTAACACCAACTCATGGACACAACTCTCACAGCAGAGAGCTAAATGGAGAGCGGCAGTCAAGTAATGAAAGCAGTCTTTGTCACATCGCGACCACCAGCATGATGATGATGATGATCTCAGGATGGGTACCAAATTTTAACTGTGAACACTCTTAGGAATATAAAAGGATTGCCACACTGGAAGACTTAGTCAGGAGCAGCAGGATTTACTCCTGCCAAGTACTTGCATTTATGTGAGTCTTAGTAAGTCAGTCCTTGGCCTTTCCTAGTAGTACCAGATCCCATACGACGTAGTGACAAGTACCAATTTTGCAGGTGATTATTTGAATCGGTTGTGGTGTGAAACCTCAACCTCCTTCATGGAAAGGCAACCAGTCCCCCCCCCCCCCCGCCCCCCCATCGATTCGGCCATCGTGTCAGCTTACTACTTAAAGATAATTCTCATTCAGGTGTCTGCAATATGTTCAACCTAAACCAGAGAACCTTGGCTAAGGCGGTCAGTAATGAAGCCTACACTCCCGTTTTATTCTTGCTGACTTTGACACCATTGTTAGTTTTGATAGACAATGGCTACACAAGACCCACTGACCTCTTTACTTAAAGTTGCATGGTCCGATGAAATATTTATTTGTCAAAACCAAAACATGTATCTTCATTTATTATATATATCGAGCTTAGATATTGGAGCATTAACGAGTGATTTGGGACAACATACTATAGAATAATCAGTGAATTTACTAAGGTAGGTGACCAGGCTATTTATTATTGAGATTATTCCCCATCATGTGGTCATCGCAAGATGTCAAGACCAGTCATAGCGAGAGGACAGAATGGATGGTCGTGGAGATGAGCAAGTCCTAGAAGGAAGTAGAGAACAGGGAAAGCTGGAAAAAAGTTATTCATCGTACCCTAAAGCTGATCACAGTTAAGAAATTGATGACGTTGATACTGATGCGCCGACTTTGTCTGGGACCAGGTTTAACGGACAATGCATTAAACGGGCATTGTCCCTTAGTGTTAAATTTCAACCTTAAAACAAGTCTGATAACTATATTAATCGATGTACTCTAGATTACTTTTAATTTGAAATACATTTTACTTTACAATGTTACTTTTGATATATCTGAAGTGGAAAAAATGGAACGTTAGAAGGAATAGTCATACTGAAATGTTGGACATAAAAGGTTTTCGCGGATTGATGTGTCATATGAAATTGGTGTAGCATTCATGATAGGCAGCGATAAGTGCCTAAGCAGGACATCACTTCTTAAAGTATGATATATAGGATCAAATCTAGCTATAATTGAAAACAGAACGAGACAGTAGTATAAAGTGGCACTTTTAATTCTTTCTAATTAGCTTGTTACATTACTCTTGATGATGAAAATGACCTTAGATATTTCAAGGATTACAGGCACTTAACCCTATCGGTACATCATACTAGTTGGGTAGGTGGGAGGCAAATCTTGTCGGAAGAAGTATGTCCTCTCGGTTTGAAAAGTCTGGTCGAAGTGAAGATATCCAGTGCCACGTCATCGGCTTTGACTGGAAATCCCTACAGGTGGCGGGTCAATGGGCGACCATTTCTAGTTCTAAACTCGAATATAGGTGTCGCCACAATCTGATATTAAACTAACTGCGTAATTAAGTTAACTGCGCAATAAGGAGTTCAAGAAGTATCATGTAGATGGCGCGTCGATCAGCGGCCAAGGTTATTAGTTCCAAGAATAGAATATAGTCGGCGCCACAGTGCCTAATCTACTGAGATTTGCAGTCTTGTTCATTCAATTACCCATGTTGCGCACATCATGGACAATGTCTCATCTTCTCATCGCATTATGTTACTTCATAGCGCTGAACCATACCTGGCAATTAATCGTCTATCTGTAATCATATTTGCCACAACGAAACCCGATTAATGTGCTGGAATATGGACCTGGGATCATGGCCCTATCGTCACCAGGATTCAGAACAAACTCTAAGAATCAGTTGGTGTGAGGCGGTCTTTAATGGTGGCCCTAATGGCTTTCGGGTAATGTGAAGCTTCGCATCTGGCAGTTGGCTGTTTAAACAAGAGCTTTAAGAAAAAAACACCCGGTGATTAAGGATGGTGATTTAATACAGATGAACTGTAAATACTGCAGGACTTGGACATAACACACATTACACGACAGGGAAGGCGGTAGGACATCTCTAAAGGGAAGTATACCATGTTTTTGTTTGGTTTGACATTGTCATATTCTAGTGTCTGTGCTACATTAGTTGTATATATTATTGTAGTCTAGGGAGGAGATAAACAGTTGAAACGAGTATACTTGTAGTGTAACCGTTGGACAGTACTTCTAAATAGGATCTCATAAAGCAAACAGTGGTTTAATTTCAAGAGTTCAGGCACAAAACCATGTAAATGCCAATCCGATAATATAGTTTAAATAACAGATTGGTCCCTGAGGATAATTTTGATTCTCAGTAATTCCACTTTTCATATAATCATATAGTTATGGAGCAATAAACAAAAAAATAGGAATATAACCAAATAACATTGTTGAAGGTTTGATTCCACTGTGCATCTCCATTTTTGGATTGGCGTTTATGTGGTTTTACCCCTAAACTGTTGTTATTAAAGTCATTATAAGGATTATACTTGTAGCCCAGCCTTTGGACATTTTAGTAGTTATATCATGAGCTTCACCACCATCCGGTGGTGGCAGAGACTACACCATCGACTGTCACAATTCTTCTCCATTCTTGGGTTGACGTTTACATGGTTTTACGTCTAAGCTCTATGTTGTTAATAGACTAATTATAAGGATTATACTTGTAGCCCAGCCTCTGGATATTTTAGTAGTTCTAACATGAGCTTCACCACCAACCGGTCACGGGAGAGACTACACCATCGACTCTCACAGTTCTTCCGTATCGGGTGGGGGCATGCTAGTCTATTAGCAGGTCCCCATGTGGACAAATATGTGACAAATAAGGAAATACTCGAATGAACGGGCCTGCCCTCTATGGAAGATCTTCTGATCAAAAAGAATCTCCGGTGGACTGGACACCTCATGAGGACGTCATCAGACAGGCTACCAAAGCAGATCCTCTATTCTCAACTGTCTTCTGGCTACAGAAAGAGAGGGCACCCTCGTCTCCGGTTAAAGGATACCATCAAGAGAAACCTGAAACTGAGAGACAGTAAGACCGACTCATGGACGCAACTCTCACAGCAGAGACCTAAATGGAGAGCGGCAGTCAAGTAATGAAAGCAGTCTTTGTCACATCACGACCAACAGCATGATGATGATGATGATGATGAGGACTGCCTCTACTGCATGTAGCTAGCAGCTGCCCCTACCGAGAGAGGGTAGCTGCGACCTGGCTGGGAAGGGGGCGGGTCACTTGTGACATCGCAGTGAGCGAAGAGATTGAATAAATGTGGGACGTGTATATTTCTGGTGTGTCATCATTCGACCGCATGCACTCCGTAAACAGACCAGGGAGGAACTGGCCCTGCACAATATTAATTCCAATTATATCCCAGAACTATATATGAACATTGTTTTGTTAATTAATTATTTTTTACAAAATTAAATATAACGATCTTACTTGTACTGCGGCCTTTGTACATCGGTTAGCATATACATCATTTATATGACAATTACTATCAATTTTTGCACGAAAGTAAACGCAAATGAAGGCAAAAACATGACTCTTAGAATCCTGGTCTCACAATTTATAAGTTAAATTTCATCGCGCCAATTTCCATCTAAACAGTACACCGCAGTATTCAGCATGGGGCCCATGCCAATGTCGCAGTTTGAGCGCCCTGCCAGTGTGAATACCCTTCTGTTGCTTCTGCGCATGCGCGGATTGAGACAACATTAAAACCACCCTAACTATCACAGTAATTTGTGATTTGTGGTGCTTTGAAAGCAAATTTCTCTTGTTTCTATTAAATATTTCAGATCTTTCTCTACAATTTCACATTCAGCTTCTTTTTTTTCAGCCAATTGGAAGTTCTTTAATTTATTTTGCGAAAATAGTTGTTGAGGCCATGAGCTGGTAAGGCTAACACTGGCACTGACACTCAGAATATCCCAACTTTCACTATTATCTCTGTTTTAATACTTTCAGAGTAAATTGCTCTTAGGTTACATTAAATACATCAGATCTTCCTCTTCAATTGCGCATTAAGATAATTTGAATCGATCCAATGAAAGCTTTTAAATCTATTTTAAGAAAAAACTATACAACCACTGGCAGGGCGCTCAAACTGGCAGTGCGCTCAAACTGCAACACCGGACGGCCAAATCATAATCACCAGCTTGGGGAAACACCTGAAATGAGAGTATGTTGGTACAATCGGGTCCGTTGGTGTAATTCAGTGTCGGATAGCTCCAAGCATGTATCCTGTTCATAAGGGGGAAGGTGAGGTGAGAGTGTAGAGGCCGTGACTATTGACCCCTTCCACCCACACATTGCTGGTGGGGAGGCTGTGTGTGTGTAAATGGGTATGTCCGCAGGCGACTGGAAGGGAGGCGGCCCAGCTGCTGCCCATCCCCAGCAATGACACATAAGGAGGAGTAGCAGTGTGTGTGGAGGTGGTGTGTGTCTTGGTGTGGGTGTAGAGAACCGGCCTGAGGCGGACCTTTGGGCCTCCTCCAATGTTGATGTTTCTAGCTTCCCCTTCTCAACTAGAACTATAGATGAATTCCAAGTATCATAGATTTATTTGAATGAAAAAAATACTAAGATTGTCTACAATCGGGATTATTTATATAGTGAGTATATTCCTATACGTGTATAAATCCTCGGCTGGAGGTATCTTATTAATATTATATATCATTATACGCTCGGTTTGTCTCCAGTTCGATATCAGCTAGGATTTTGCCCGAGCCTATGGTGCGATGGTGGCGCCGCCACCTGGGTAATCCTGGTACTTATGTTCCAACTATGCTGATTCACTTGCTCGAAAAAGTGTGTATATGTGTATGTATGTATAAGTGTATGTATATGTGTACGTATATATGTATATATCCATGTATGTACACATATATATATATATATATATATATATATATATATGTATATATATGATTTATATATGTATGCATACACGTATGTATATTATGTATGTACATATGTGTGTATATCTGCATGTAGGTATGTATCAGGGTAGAGCCTGAGATCTGCACACTCGAGGAACCCGTCACTATGGGTGACGGTGTGAGTGGGTGGGTGTGGATGCGGGTGCTGTGTGTGAGGTGTGGGTGTGTGGAGAGGTGTATGCATGAGAGGGAGGCTAGAAGCTGGTGTCAGTGTCAGTGTGTGTGTGGGGGGGGGAGTTGGACAGTGGGTTAGAACTTCCATCTGATGCTCCTTGCCACCCCCCACAGGTCGGGTGGGTGATGACGGAGGGGGGGGGGGGCTTATTACCAATGTTAGCTCACGCAGCGACCAACCTTTGGTTTCCTGAAGTATGCCCTGGGAGAGGGGGAGTGGGGGGGGGGGGGAGCTCTGACCAGAGCCTTTTGAAACACATCTTTGGTGTTATATATAGAAACTATATATAATAATTTAAATTGTAATAATTATTAATGAATTTTGTTTTATTATTCAAATACATCAATGATAATCCCTACTGTATATATCCACTTATTATATATGGATACATTTATATACATACACATGTATGTATGCATATATGCATATATACACATATATGCATGCATATACACACACATGCATATAAATAAATGCATGTGTTCAAGGAAGGTCGCTCCTACTCCTACTCCAAACCTTCACCCCCACTTCACCCGTCCAAACACAACAGGAAGACAGGAAAGAGGTGGGGGAGGGGGCTGTGGTTGGGAGTAGGGTTGTTGTAGGTACTGGAGGTTTGCAAGCCTGAATCGGCGAGGCAGGGGTGTTAATGTCAGAGTTCAACCCCACCCCCACGGCAAAGCATTGCGACCAAGTATTCTTAGATAGTGATGTTCACCCCATGCAGCCCCCCCCCCCAACCCACACACACATGCCCACTCAGTCACTGTGACCAGGGGTTCAGTGACATACACACATAACAGACAGTGTGCACCCAGTCATTCTTAGTAATGCCCCGAGGCAGCATTTGCCACATATAAGGGCTATTTTGCTTGAACACAATCACCAGATGTTCTCAATAATCACATAAATATAAAACCAACAGATGATTTCTTTAATGATATAACTAGTATACAGACAAATCCTTCTGTTTTAATGTATATCCAATCTTAACTTACTCTTAGTCTTAAATGAAACACCAACTGTGGCTTATAGACAGTTAATTGATGCAGCACGTTTGTCTCTTTCTAGTGATATAAATATGTATTTCCAGTTGAAACAAGTTCACTGGATATAGGTGATAACAAATTAGTAAAGCATACCAATTAATGTACTGAAATACAGCAACGATACTGATTGCATCAACATACCCTCATTCCAAGGGTTCGCCCATCCTGATCATGTGACATGTGCCGTAACTTGCAGATCTTCAATTAAGCAAACCGGATGGTGCATCACTGGTACAACAATGCTTAACCCTAGTCACCTCAAATAAAATAAGATTAAAAGCATAAGGGGGCGATGACAGGCGGGGGAGGGTGGGCGGGGGTGGGTGGGGGCGGGAGGGGGGCGGGAGGAAAACCTGTTCCACAAACCTTGGGAACAGGGTTCGGCAGACCAGGATCGATTTGAGTTGTATTTACCAAACAGAGGCAGCAGAGTTGAGGTAAGGCAGACCTATTGGCAACTGACAAAAGGGGTTCTCGGGTGACAGGTGGTGGTGAGTGGTGGTGGATTGTGAGTGGTGGGTGGCGGGCGGTGGCGGGCGGTGGTGGTGGTGGGTGGTGTATGACGGTGGTGGGGTGGCGGGTGGTGCGTGGCGGTGGTGGTGTGATGATGTGTTGGATTGTGGATGGCGGATGGTGGTGGTTGGTGGATGACGGGTGGTGGGTGGTGGTGTGTTGGGTGGTGGGGTGGGTGTGGTGGTGGGTGGTATATGCTGGGCGGTGGGTGGTGGGGTGGTGGTGGTGCGTGGTGTATGACGGGTGGTGGGTGGTGGGTGGTGGGTGGTGGTGGTGGTTGGTGGATGACGGGTGGTGGGTGTTGGTTGTTGGGTGGTGGGTGGTATATGCTGGGTGGTGGGTGGTGGGTTGTGGGTGGTGGATGATGGGTGAAGGGTGGTGGGTGGTGGGTGGTGGGTGGTGGGTGATGGGTGGTGGGTGGTATATGATGGGTGGTGGGTGGTATATGCCGGGTGGTGGGTGGATGGATGACGGGTGGTGGGTGGTGGGTGGTGGGTGGCGGCAACGCCAAGTTGGGCCTTGATATAAAACGATGCGGTGTTGGGTTCCTTAAATCAAACCGCAGTCGGCAGTTGGCCCCATTTGTTCAGAACCACAACCATAAGCTACCGCGGCAACCACACTCAAAGGAAGGGAACCCATAAAGAGGTGTCATCTCAGGGCAAATAAAAAGGTAGCGGCTTGCGTTGAAAGGCAGCACAATATAGATTCCTCTTCGCAATCCAAACTAAGCAGTGTAAGAGTTGGTAAAATATATATTTTACAGGCGGAATAAATTAATTCCAACACTTAGTATGTGATGTATAAATAAGATATGAGTACAACTGCCCTAAATTCTGTAAATGTCCACCATATTATTTGACTGCGTCAGTCTGCGACTGTACCAGCTGGCCTGGTGGTTGGTGCCTTTCAAGTGTGCTCTCTGCTCTAGCCGTGTGTGTATATATATATATATATATCCCTGTACAAATATTATCACTTTTTATTTATTAAAACAAAAAACGTCCATACGTATATTATTTACCCCTTCTGAGTAGATGATGTTCAGTTACTAAAGAAATAACCTTATACTTTCCTCTATAGATACATATATCCACTCAAATAAAAGCCTACATTGGCTGGAAGTCACTGAGGACAGCAGGCGGTGACTAGTTGGCAATGTGTCCCAATGGGAGAGGAGAGGGAGGTCGGGGAAGGGGGAAGTGGGATGAGAGGACAGGCGGAAGAGGGTGGGAGGAGGGAGGGACCTCCAGCAAAGCTGTTAGTGTGGCGTGACCTAGTCATTTGCGGTGCGACCCTCAGCGAGATGGCCGCGCGGTGCGCCACTGATATGGCAGGTGCATTGGCAGGCACGTGCAGGGCCGGTGTAGTAATTTCAAAACACTACCCTACAAAAAAACTATGCCACCATAGTGTTGTCAACCTAGTTGAAGGTAGGTTCAAAACACTACTGTGGCCACGCTGAAAACACTATCCTTAGGTTCAAAACACTACCTTTAAGTTAAAAAAACTACTCTAAGTGTTTTTGTATAATTGCTGCATATTCATTTTCATGTGTATTAGGGTGAGGCAGTATGCAGTAGTGTGGGACAGTATGCAGTAGTGTTGGGCAGTATGATGTAAGTTGGGACAGTGTGCAGTAGGGTGGGGCATTGAGCAGCGTTTAACCTACTACTAACACATGCTTCAAACGCCACAGCACCATCAGCGTATACCATACTAATATGTGGTGCATACGCCACCGCGCTATCAGAGTATACTCCTAATACTTGCTTCAAATGCTGCAGCACCATCAGCGTATACTAATACGTGGTGCACACGCCAGAGTGCTATTAGCATAGACTACTAATACGTGCTTCAAACACCACATCACCATCAGGATATACGAATACATGGTGGATACGCCGCAGTGCTATCAGCATATACTACTAATATTTGTTCCTACACCACATCAGGGTCAGATTGTCATGATAGTGTTTTGAACTTGGGTAGTGTTTTGAACATATGTAGGGGTAGTGTTTTGAACTTAACAGTAATGTTTTGAACATATGTTCAAAACACTACCGTAATGTTTTGAATTTAGGTTCAAAACACTAGGGTAGTGTTTTGAACAGGCTAGTGTTTTTTGAACGTACTACACCTGTCTTGGATCTCCTGGCGCATGCTCGTGTACCAAGGTCGCCGAGAAGCATGTTTAAATAACAGTTCATCGAACCACTGCCACCAAATTTAGCCAGACCAATGCACGCCTTCAGTGTTCCTTGATTGTTGGAGTGTTATGTCCTGGGTACATCTCATGTCATTTCAGGACGGCGCCCTCATGGGGAGTACACAACAAATTATTAACGGTTTATGCTACCAGCTATTGTTCATAGGTATATCTAGAGTAGTTGGCCTATACTTATAAAGCAGATCTCGGCTTTGGATGTTGTGCGCAATAATTATCAATTCAAGTCAATGATGTTGAGTTCAACGTCCTCATTGTATAGAGTTGCAATTTCCATGAAACTTAATTACAGTGGATGAGGTAAAGGATAATGAAAGAAGGATTATGCGTAGACCACTTGCTTAGATTCGAAAAGGAGTTTATTTCTGTTGTTGGTTTTTATGGGAAAGACTATTGTTTGTTTGTTTGTTGTTGATTTACATCCTATCAACATCCAAGGTCATATCAGGACGGGTACTGACTTGTGACAGTGCGCACTCATGGACACTTTATAGTGCTGTCCCACTGGGAAACCAGCCCACTGACACCATGACCTGGTATCCCACTCAGTCACATTATCCTGACACTGAGCACACCAGTCCATGCCCTCTCCAATTAATGCTGAGTGCCTGGCTAGGAAGTGACAAGTATCAATTTTTAAGTCATTGGTTTGACTCGGCCAGGGTTCGAACGCACGACCCCACGATCTACCAGCACAGGAGACGGATGCTCTAACTCATTCGGTCATCCCGTCTGGTCAAAATACTATTTGTCAGGAGGGGACGGGGAGTGTTAGGTTAAAGATAGTCGAGCATCACAACAGAAAACAATGCAATGTCAATATGGGCGGCAGGTGGGGGTGGAAAAGGTACAACACTATCGATATCGATGGTACGATAGCTCTTTGGTAAAGCTGGAAGATCCATTTAAAGCGTGTCATTTAAAGCGTGTCAATACTGAGAATGTTGTTAATACTGTAAATGATGTCAATGATGTCAATGCTGTCAATGATGTCACTGCTGTCAATGCCAGATGAACAGTAGGGCGTGAATCATGTTGGTGTCCACACAACAGAAATTAATGTTGCAATCATTCAAGTAATTGATTAAAGTGCTATATTGAATGTAACCGCAGAGACGTGAATTAAATGATAATGATAACTTCCCGGCTTTACTCCACTGCTGGCGGTCGCGGGTTCAAACCCCGATCGAGTCAAACACATTGAAACATTGTTACTACCCAGCCAGGCCCTTTACATTGTTTGGACAGGGCGAAGAAAGGCTTGCTCAATATCAGGATAATGTGACTGAGTGCCATATCGGATCAGCTTCACAGCAGTCTGGTCTCCCAGGAAGGTCACCACAGGGGTGCAATATCGCAGATACCCATCCTGATATTACTTTAGTTATCCCTAGAACAGCAGAACGCCAACAAGAAAAACTAAATAACCTATCGTTTCAGGTATGTAAAAATGCCTGAAATACTTTGGCTGTTGCTAGGACAGAAGTCCACAAACAAAGAAACCCAGTATATCTATGTACCTAAGTTAATGTGTCAGAACCCCACAACTGTATACTTATAAAGGGGGAATGTATGTATCCAGTGCAAAGCATTTTATCTACTTGGCTTGGTTGGTTGCTTGTTGGAGTTTTACGTAGATGCAACATCTAAGGTAATATCAAGACGCCGACCGACTTGTAATATTGCACACTCATCGATATTGTATGGAGCTACCCCATTGGGGGACCAAGCCAGCAGCACCATGACCTGATATCCAACTCAGTCACATTTTCCTGGAACTGAGTCGACCAGTCCTTGCCCTATCCTAAGAATGCCGAGTGCCATGCCGGGAATCGCCAAGTATCAATTATTAAGTCGCTGGTTTGACCCGGGCAGGATTCAATCCCATGGGTTCGTTCGAATTCAACTATCTACAAAAGCGCTCAACTCATTCGGCCATCCCGTCTGGCCTTCTTGGCTCGGCAAGTTGTTAGTAAACCAGGGATGTCCCCACTGAGGTTAATGGAGGCGTTCCCTGTCCGCCTGTACTCGCCGCATGCTGAGATTACCAGCGCCAATATCCGGGCACTGTTTGACCGGAAATGTCCTCGATGGCGACGGGAGCAGGCGTCGGCCGGGCGCCGCTATCTTTGTAGATCAATGGCTTCTCACGTGGTGTCAGCACGTGACTGGGGCAGTGGGCGATTCCGGGCCTCATCAGGGTTTGCAAACACCCGAGTCTGCTGAAAATGGTCAAACTTGATAAGCGCGCGTGTGTGTGAGGGGGGTGGTTGTAGGGGGTAGCGGAAGAGATGTGGTGGGGAAGGATGGGGGACAGGGAGAGGAAGGGAAGGAAGAGGGGAGGGCGTAGAAGGTGGTGGGAGGAGGGATGGGGGAGAGAACATGAGAGATCAGGGGAGCGGAAGGGGGCAGGGGGAGGGGAGAGGGAGAGGGGGGAGGGAGGGGCGGGAAGGGAGGGGAGGGGAGGGGAGAGGGAGGAGAGAGGGCGGGGAGGCGATATGGAGAGGAGGGGAGAGGGAAGGCAGGGATGGGGTAGGGAAGGGAGAGAATGGGAGGGGGGAGGAGGGGAGCGAGAGGGAGAGGGCAGGGAGAGCGGGGTGATGGAAATGGAGAGGGAGAGGGAAGTAAGGGGACCGTAGGGGAAAGGGGAATCGGGAGGAACGGATAGGGGGACTGAAGGGAGATGGGAGGGCAGAGGAAGAAAGGCGGGTGGAGGAGGGGAGTTGGAGTGGGAGAGGGTGTTTATGGTAGGACACCTAAGAGAATCGAACAAACATTGTGTACACTGCCCACTGCCCGCAGCCGATTACATAAACATCCGCCAGGTGGATGGGTGGGCGTCCTCGCGCCTCTATGTGTCACGTAATCGGAGTGGTGTGAACAGGCGGGGGCAGGGACATGAAGAGAGGGAGATAATGATTAGTCTGTCATAGTGCGTCCTGTATTTCCCTGTGAGCTATTCTACAAGCCAGTGACACCGAGACGGCATTAGAGGTTATCTATCATGAAGGGAAGTTTGGCCTCCTGATTTTAGTAAAGGTAATACATTAAAGTTAGTATACGACATGATGGCTCTGATTATCGAAGTCCACGCAATCTTATTGATCCTGATTAGGGTACTGTTAGACTGTGTAAAATGATAACCGATATCCTTGATTTTATGTGTATTAATGACTGATTATTGCTAATTTTATCTGCTTTATATAATTTGTATATTATGAACCAACAATTGCATTGAATACATATTTGATTGAATAGCTAGATGTGAAGAATACTTTCTTTTCATGAAATCAAAGTGATAGAATAAATATCATTGATATTTAGCCATAAATATAGCTGTATACATGTAATTAAAAAATAATTACTTATCAATTAGGCACTTGAACAAGCACCATTGCCCCCTCCCCCCCACCCCCCTCACTCAATTACTTACATCAGGTATACCGTAATAGCACGACAGCTTTTGCAGCGCCCCACCATCTGATCCCATAACACTGAACTTCTTATGGCTAACACACTAAACTCCTTCACAATGTACCTGGGCACTGAACAAATGTATATGATCTAACCACTAGTGTATATTACTGCACACTCTATCTTGTTGTAAACCACTGCCTTGTGGTACAGGTCCTTGACAGAACCGAAGGCTAAGGGAGCAAACCGTAAACAGAAAACCATGTTACTGTGGCAGCATTAAGGGTGGTTGATGTATGGAACTCCCAACATCTCCCGACCAGCCACTGCAGGAACAAATAGTTTTGCGCCTGTCTTGACATGTTCTTGCCGGTGTGAAACCTCTATTTGCTCCCAGAGAGAGTGTCGCTGGTAACTTGCAAAAGCCAGCAGCACTTCAACACTTTTGCAGGCAGCTTTCATGAAATGTACATCAAGAAGACGGAGGTGCTGTACCAACCCAACTCTACAAGAACCCGAGAGGAGGAGATCATGGTTGACGGAACCAACCTGAACTCTGTTCCGGAATTCACCTATCTCTGAAGCACTATATCGAGTGATGGACGCATTGATGCTGAGATACAGAGGAGGATGGCCAAGGCTAGCGCATCTTTCGGCCGACTACGCCAGAGACTCTGGAACAACAACCATGTGTCCATTCGGGTCAAAGGTTAGATCTACCGCCAGACGGCTGAATGAGTGTCCAACCTTGTCCAACCATGGTAAAGTCAAACCAATGACTTACTTTTCACTAGCTGGCCAGACACTTGACATTATTAGGACAGGGTAAGGATCAGGGCCCGTATGCACGAATCGGGGTTAGGCTTAGCCGGAGTTAAGGCTCTAGCCACGGATAGCTACCTCAGGGTAGCGGGGGGGTTTGAGAAATGTGTGAATCGGTATGCACCAATGTTTTAGCCGCTGCGGATAGCTAACCGTGAGTTTATTCATAGATTTGGGAATTCCCTCTGCGTTTCTACCCATATATTTGGCTCAAATCTATTGAATGCGATCATATTTAACAGAATTACATACGTAGTAAGTGAAATTTGATCAATTTAACCCTAAATTCGAAGCGTTATTAAGGCTAACGCTGCATTGGCGGCGATATTAATAGTTATATTTTCGAATCGGCGAACGTACAGTAAACAAACCGTCGCCGCCGCCAGTATGAAAAGCGATGTCGATGTGGCGGCGGCGAATTGTTTACTTTACGTCCATCGATTTGAAAATATAACTAATAATATCACCGCCAATGCGGCAGTAGCCTTAATAACGCTTCGCATTTAGGGTTAAATTGATAAAATGTCACTTATTGCGTATGTAATTCTGTTAAATATGATCGCATTCAATAGATTGATAGCCACACACGCACATTAACCGCCCCGGCTAGACGTAAAATCTGATTTGAAAATGGTTTAGCTTAGCCAAGGCTACCGTCGGCGGTTAGCCCTAACTCCGATTGGTGCATACCGAATTTTCACATTTAGCCCTGCGGGGATACCTTAGCCTCGGTTAAGGCACTAACCCCGATTCGTGCATACGGGCTCAGGTGGTTCAGTGTCAGGATAATGTGACTGACTAGGATATCATGTTATGGTGCTGGCGGCCTGGTGTGGCAGCACTATACTCACCATGAGTGAACACTGTCACACGTTGGCACCCGTAATAGTATATGACCTTAGATGTTTCCGGGACCTAAAACTCCAACAATCAATGAAACTCTCGGATACAGTGACCATGCAAATATGCCACCGACAAATTAATAAAATAAAAGAGAAAACGTTCTCCCATACCCATATTGCTGTTTGCAAACATGACTCTTTCCCTGTTTATAAAAGCAGTCTAGGGAAAAAAAAGGAAACAAATGCCAAATTATTTATGCAAAGAGACGCACCGTGTGCAATAAGTATGGCGTGACTCGTGGCTGGTCGTGGCATACACCGATATCAGATTTGTGATTACCGACATCAACAACTCTCATACACTACTTACACACGTGATAGCGGCGGCCACTTCCGGTTGGTTATTATACCCAATCAGCAGCCCCCACTCGGAGGAGCATGCGCAGGGCCACACTGGTTCTTGGAGTTTTACTTCCTGGCAACATATATGGCCACATCAGGACGGCAGCGCCACGTTGCTGATATATCCGCCATCTGCATAACAACTCCCTCCCCACTCTCGCCAAAAAAAACCATATCTTTTTTTAATCTTCCTGTCATCGGGTACTGCCTGACTATGCCAACCATGGCAGAAGCTCATGCGCAGAAAACTGAATCCAAAGCGTCAATTGCGCATGCTTCTTCTACCCTATTCCCCAAAATGAGGCGACTAGCTGATGCTAAGCCCCAGGCAAAATTATGCAACGCAATTACGCGCGATACCTCTCCCCCCCCCCATTCCCTCCAATTCATAATCATACCGGAAGTGCAGCTGCGCATGGACGCTAATGGCGCTTCCGGTGCATTGAGTCGGTCGGCCCTGATGCCGAGCTGCTCTAGGAGCGGACAGGACAGCTTCAGCCAAAGGCAAGGGCGTTCGTTGCCCAGGTTTCCAAGCTGTCATTATTAAGAGCGCAGGAACCCAGGAGCCCAGGAGCCAGGCACACTGAAGAGACGCCAGCGAGTAATTGGGAGCGTTGAATGCGAATATCTGAACATTTAATTACCGCAGAGGGTCATTAGGGATGTGAGGAGTGGGGCGGGGATATGGAGAGGTGCAGGGTGATTGGGGCGGAAGTGGGGATGGCTGTGTCTGCCTGGGTGGCAAGGAGACGTGGTGTGGTTGTTGGGGTGTTACGTCCTGGCAATATATAAGGTCATATCAGGACAGGTACTGACTTGTGACAGTGCAATCTGATGGGGACTTCATATTGCTGACCCACTGCGAGACCAGGCCGCAAGGACCATGATCTGATATCCCACTCAGTCACATTATCCTGACACTGATCTAACCAATCCTTGCCCTATCTTAATAATGCCAAGCGCCTTGATATCAAGCAGTAAGTATACATCTGTTAAGTATTTGTTTGACTCCACTACAGTTCGAACCTTTGGCTTCGAATCACACGATCTACCAACTTGGAAGACGGACCCTCGACTCCTTCGGCCATCCAGTCTGGTCAGGTGACGGGATGTTGGTTGGTAGGAGGTGGGGTGGGGGGGGGGGGTGCAGGACAGGAAGCATGGCGATAGGCGGGCCGACTATCTGACGCCGATATTGCCGGGAGGATCGCTAATATACTGTTCTGTATGGAGGAAGGGCAGGAGAATGTGTGTGTCAAGAAGATGTGGTGTTCTGAGGCTGGTTGGATTGTTGTTCTGTATGGAGGAAGTGCAGGTGAGTCAGTGTGTCAGTCAGATGTGGTATGGGGAGGTTTGTCATTTACCTGTATGTGTGGAGGAATGGCAGGTGAGTGTGTCTCTTAGGGACATGTGGTTGTCGGGAGGCTGACCATCTAGATGTATGGATGGAGCAAGGTGAGTGGGTGTGTCAGGGAGATGTTGCGTTGGGAGGCTGGCCATATAGCTGTTCCGTATGTAGGAAGGGCAGGTGAGTTTGTGTTTCTCAGGGGGTGTGGTGTGAGGAGGCTGGTCATGTAGATGTATGGATGGAGGAAGGGCAGGTGAGTGGGTGTGTGTCAGGGGTGTGTGGGTGGGGAGGCTGGCCATGTAGCTGTATGGATGAAGGAAGGGCAGGTGCGTATCTATCAATGGGATGGTGTGTGGCGAGGCTGGCCCTGTAGCTGTATGTATGGAGGAACCGCATGTGTGTGTTTGTCAGGGGGATGTTGTGTGGGGACGCTGGCAATGTGGCTGTATGTTTGAAGGAAGGGCAGGTGTGTGTGTATCCGTGGGATGTTGTATGGTGAGGCTGGCCATGTAGATGTATGAATGTAGGAAGAGCATGTGCATATGTAGCAGTGGGATGTTGTGTGGGGAGGCTGCTCATGTAGATGTATGTATGGAGGAAGGGCAGGTACGTGCATCTGTCATGGGTATGTAGGGCATCGTCAGTTGAAGAGATATTTCGTTTCGTACAAACCACACAAAAAGACCGTGGTGCCCAGGCCTCACATGGAAGGGACTGGGAGTTCAATTCCCAGTCAAGTCAAACAAATGACTTACACATTTTATACTTGGTGTTTCCTAGCTTGGAGATTGGCATTATTTGGATAGGGCAGTGACTGGGTAGGTCCGTCTCAGGCCTGATTTCCCTGTCGGGAATGACTATTAAGTTGCCATGAGTGCACACTGTCACAAGTCGCTACCCGTCCTGATATAACCTTAGACGCTGCAAGGACATACAACTCCAACAACCAAAACACGATGGAGAAAGACTAATTGGAGGGAATTGTTCTTCTCCAATAAATCAGTCCTTTAATACTGTGAAAGACAGACAAGCTCTCATCGAATAGTAACTCGCCACCATCATGAGATATGAGAGGTGGACAGAAGAAAGTGGGACGTAGTGATGAGTAAAGGACAGAGCTGGACAGAGAACGGTGCGCTAATGGAGCAGGGGGGAAGCTGAGTAATGTATAAGAAAATGATCACATGCCTAGAGAGAAGAATGCCACATAACGAGGGGGAATTAAGGTGATGCGAGAGATTCAGAGTGGGAATGTGGTGGGGAAAGAGATGGGATGAAGTGGCGGGTGGTGAGTAGTAGTAACACCTTTAGAGTGAATGGGAGAGAAATAAAGGATGTGATAAGCTATCCATTCATAGTATATGAATGCATACATGCATATATATATATATAGTATAGTTATACGAGTCTTACCTTGGTACAGATGATGGATAACTGTTGTTTTACCGAGGTATAAGCCTCGGATAGATGTGGGCTAGGGAGAGAGGTAAGCCGTCCGGTTCCAAGCAATCTCTAACCTACTTATTGAGGGATAAAATGACTTTTCAAACATGGATACTATGACTTTACTGAAAGGTACACCACGGAATAGATGTGGCAGGGTTTGTTGTGGCTGGGAGGGCCCTAGCCCACATCTATCCGAGCTTTTACCTCGGTAAAACAAACAGTTATCCAATCATCTGTTCCAAGGTTAGGGGACTGTTTAACTATAATATTTTACTCGCGTTATTCAGTACTCAGGCTAGCCTCAGAACTAGGGAGACCTTTACATAATTCTTTTTTTACCTTAATATCATTCTTTCTTTTTTTTATAAACATTCTAAATTTTTGTTATCTCTATTCTTGTTAGTTGGCGAGAAGACGCTTTGCTAACGCCGGGTAGGCTTTTTAGTCGTTTTTTATAATGTTTTTTTGCAAACTGACTCGTAGCCGTCTTCCAGCTGCATGCGCTAGTATTCTTTTCACAGAAATACAAGCACCCGTGCCTTGGGACCATGCTCCTCTAGGTTGAGTGTGAAGAGTTATTTACTCGTATCCACTCAGCCAAATTTTTGACACCGTAATTGTCCATCTGGCAAGTGTGTCCGTGAAATCGCTTATGTGGCTTTATAAAGCTCACTAATTGTTGGTGCTGTGATGCACGTAAATCCTTTGTCTTGTATATATAAGCCCGTATGGCTGACAACAACACATAATGTCCGATCATTCGGGGAAAACAGTCTCAAGTGAACCGTTGATAAAGGGTCACCTAACGTGTTCGATTTTAAAGCATTTTTCTAATCAAACGTAGCTTGTTCCTTGTCTATTTCTAATCCAGTTAAGGGAATTAAAGCAACAATCGTCTGTCCTCTTTGTCCGCGTTACTAACAAATAACAGTGACCGCGACCTTAAAAACCTAACTGTTTTATATCTAACCACGAGTTGTGAGGCCAAGCCTGAAACAACTTAAATACTTATAGAACCATCCCAAAACCGACTATACTTTGGTTTTGGAGGATTCCTTTGATAAATTGAACGAAGTAAAAAAATACAAATAACATAATGTTTTCCAACTGTTTCGCCATCAATTCGAGGTTAATACAATTGACTAACGCACACCGCGCATTAATCGATCCAAGGAAGTCCTTCATCCTCTAGCGAACGAAAGAAACCGAGTACTGTGAAAATCTTTGGATTTGTTGGCTTAACTTTCATTAACAAAACAATGTACACCCCATTTCTTTAAATAGGTTGTATACATTTTGACAGTTCCTGGCATCCAGGCAATCCGATTCTATCTATCCTCAGTAAATCTGTCCAATGCAAATTCTGTAGTGCTTCCTTTGAATTGAATGCCTATAGGGGCGTCGTTGACACGTCGCAGGGAACCACTTGCGGTCGTGGTGCGTCAGATTCGGAGTTTTTCTTGGGAATGTATATGATCTTTTGCAGTTGTGAAAACTGCCGGGCAGGCCAAGGTTTCGCGTTGTCCAATCGGGCACCAGTTTATCGCATGTGTCCCTTCCAAGACAATTTTTATCTCATACTCGGCTGATATTTGCTAAATGGTGGGAAAATATATAAATTAATTTATTTTCCAAAGGGTAATACAAACGACTTCTACTTTCCAAGCATCGGTCAGGATGCCAAGAAACATAAAACAGGGTAACTTGTTATTATTTCGTGAGATGCAAACAAGTCAACTTCAGGTGTACCCCATTTTTCACAAACGAAGTTAAACAAATGTGTAGAGAGAGACCACTCTAAATGGTCATGGAAATTTCTACTTTTATAATCTGCAAGTGTATTTTGTGACCCTGGAATATGCGCTACAGTCAGCCAGACTTGTTGAGCCTGTGCCCAGCTCCAAATCAGTTTAGATAACTGATTGCAAGACTTTGATTTGGTTCCACCCATGTTAAGAATATATGCCATGGCAGTAGTATTATCAGTTAGTATTCTAACCTGTGATTTATTTATCTTTACTAAACTACGTAAGCCCAGATAAATAGCACGCAATTCTAGTGCATTAATATAGTCTGATTTTCATCATCAAGCCATCTACCTCCTGTTGTGACCCCATCTCGATGAGCTCCCCAACCTTCTAACGAAGCATCAGTAGTAATTACTGCATTAGGTTCCGCCATGCGGATTGGATTTGGTGAACTTGCTATATGTTGCATCCACCATCCAATATCCTGTAACCCTTCTTGCGAAATAAACATCTTTCGCTCAAAATTGCCTTTAGTTCGTGTTAACGCTAAATTTTTATCTATTTCTAGCGACTTAATATGGGCCTTCCCATATAACACAGAAGGTGCATATGAGGTCATTATGCCAATAAGAACAGCAACCTGTCTAATTTTTGGCTTTGATAACTTAATAAGCTGAGTCGCTGTAGTCATAAACTTAATTAGTTTTTGTTCTGTTATCGACACTGTAAGGGACTGTGTATCCAGAATAAACCCTAAACATTTGAGTTGCTTTGTTGGTTTAAACACTGACTTTTGTCGATGTACATAAAACCCCAATTTATTGAGTAATGCACATAAATCCAAAACTGCATTCTCACAACCAATTTGTGTTGATGCTATAATAAAAGAATCATCTATGTATGGAAACATTATGTGACCCTTCCTCGCCATTACCGAGAAAACCGGTTTAAGCAATTTAGTAAATAAACGAGGCGCACAAGCTAAGCCATTCGGCATGCAAGTAAACTCATAGAGTTGGTTATCCCAAATAAATCGAAGAAATTTTCGGTATTGTTCCATTATGGGAAGCGTATAATATGCATCTTGTAAATCAACACTAGCCATCCACGCATCTGGTGTAATCAGATCTCGTGCAGTATCTAGAGAGAACATTTTAAAATGTCGATATTCCACCCTTTTATTAAGGATTGTTAAATCCAGGATCATTCGAACATCACCATTAGGCTTCGGTCTCGAGAAAATGTTTGAAATAAACTGTCCTGAACAGTGTGTCACGTTTTGTATAATTCCTTTCTCAAAGAATTTATGTACCTGTTTAGTTAGTGCGTCTCGTTCAACTGGTTGAATGTTATATGGAAAAGGTATTATACTTTGTACAGGAATTTGTGTAAAAGGAATTTGAACACCCCTAACTATTTCTATAATTTCTTGGTCACTAGTACTTTTGTGCCACTCAGAAATATGATTACTAATATTACCAGCCACAAAGTTGCTTACAGTTTGTGTGTTTTTAGAGGCTGCAGGGACTTGTAAAGTTTGTGTTTGGACCTCTACTTGGACCCGCCCCTGGGGAAAGGTCTCGACGAGTTGACCCCTCGGCCTATTGGCCGTGTGGTGTTGTCGGTCCAGCCTGGGCGAGCGCCCCGGCCCCGAAACCCTTGACCGAAGTTTGAACTCGGTCTGGTTCCTCTGGTGAACCGTCGTGGACGAAAATCCCCTCGTGACTTTTTGAAACGAGGAACTTCCTGTTTCTTCTTGCCATCCATGTTTTTGCCTCTCTTGGCTGCAGTCTCTACCTCTTTATAGAGGTATTGTAGTTGACCGCCAAACATCTTGGTGTTATCTAAGGGTTTCCCTTTAATCGGCTCTGGAGCAAGATAAAGCGTAAACTCCTTCCCCTCATTATCGGTAACCTTCTTAGAACGAGCCACTTCCTTGCCAGCATCTGTGCAAACTGACTTGAAGACATTTTCATATCTTCGATACGACAGGTAATTAATTACCTGCCGCCGCTAACACTGCAATGCCTTTGTCCATTGTCTTAGCCAAAGACGAGAACTTATTTTCACTCTGCATCCTATTAGCCACAGGAACAATAGCTGTCAGGGTAGCCAACACTGCCTTATGCACTGTGTGCAACACATCCTCAAACTTCTTACGGTCATCCGTCATATTGACATCCCGATCCATTTCTTTAATGATGGAGTTGGGAACACCCTTTATGCCTGTTAACTCATCTTCTAACTTGGAGATAACCTCTGCCGGTTTAAACGTGCGGAAATGACCATTCACGGTCTCGCGCATAAGCGTAGTGGTTTTAACCCGCTTAGCCTTTGGCTTCTCCACCTTCTTAGCCACTTTAGTGCCAATGTCCGCATAGACACCTTCATATATGGTGTCTGAGTCTGAGTCCGTAGAAGTAGACTCAGTGGACGAATCAGAAGAAGAATATTTCCTCTTCCTCTTCTTCTTTTTGGACTTAGTCTTCCGCTTTTTGCGAAAACCAGTCTCTGCCCGCTCCTTGGTGAATTCATCACCCGAAGAAATCACCTGTTTCTTCTTCTTCCGACGTTTAGGAGAAGGAGGAGGAGGAGCCTTAAGCTCCACCGCTGAGTCTGTGTCCAAGAAATCCTCATACGAATCCTCTTGGACACTCGGCCTACGCCGCTTCCGAGACACGGGCGATTTGGAAGTCAAGATGTGGCTTTCCAACCGTGCAAAGCGAGCCTCCCAATCTGGAGGCGCAGGCACATCAGGCAATGCGTCCTCGTCCGGGTCGGAGAGGATATGCGCCCGGGGCTGTGTCGACGGCCCTGCCGACAACACAGGTGAGGAGTCATACTCCTCGTCCACTCCACTCGGAACACGCCCCTCGGCTGCTGCTGCACCGCGCTTACTCCGCTTCGTGGCCATCAGGAACTGTAAACAAAGATTTTGGTCAGTCCTGGTATATATATTTGTCACAATTTGGTTGTTTCAAACTCAATTGGACATCTGGTGGTGTTAGAGAACGTGTTTATACCGTTATAACACAGGCGTAATAAGCTAAATTTGTGCGTGGATTGTGGGTCAATCCCAAATCTTTACGCGGGGTCGGGACCAGTGTATCGGCCCGCCCATCCCTCTGTTCCGCACACTTCTCCCACCTGTGACTACTACGTCAACAAGTTGGAGAAAATGCTACGAAACTCGGAGAAACGCCTGAAAAAGTTTTGTCTAGGGGAGTCTATAAAAGAAAACCAAGGAGCATCTCCAACATTACTCTCTATTAGAGTACGAGAGAATTTCCACATAAGATAGGGCGAAACCCACATCTCTACCCATAGTCACACGGTGACCCGGGTGGTCTGACAGATAAACCGCTGCTAATGACCGGTTTGGTTTCTTTCCTTCGAGAAACCCATCGAGTGTTCTATCCTTGGTTGTTTTATAACCAAATAATTAAAGCGTCCAAATTGGACCAACGAAAGTCTAAACTTTCCTTATGATGCTCTAATGCATCATAATTAAGCTAACCACAGGTTTTATTATACTTACTGCGTATTTGCTTGTATGTAGACTAATTTTGCCGGAGCAACCCAACGACACGTTATCCAGTCGTGAGTTGTATATGCTAATTGCTGGTACCGGACGTGCTTACCTCTCTCCCTAGCCTGAGGCTATATGATGTTGAACGCTGAAAACTTAGGGACAAAAGAAGGCTATGCAGTTATAATATATGCATTTATAATATATGCATTTATAATATAGCTATGCATTTATAATATATGAATGCATACATTAGCTATGCATTTATAATATATGAATGCATACATGCATATGTGTATGAATGTGTATATATATATATATATATGATGTTGAACGAGGACAACTTAGGGACAAAACAAGGATTTGATAAGCTATGCATTTATAACATAGGAATGCATACCTGCATATATGTAGGAGTGTGTATATATATATATATATATATGTATGATGTTGAACATGGACAACTTAGGTAGAAAACAAGGAAGTGATAAGCTATGCATTTATAATATATGAATGCATATCTGCATATATATAGATATATATATATATATGTATGAGTGTGTATATATATATGATGTTGAACGCGGCCAACTTAGGTACAAAACAAGGATGTGATAAGCTATGCATTTATAATATAGGAATACATACCTGCATATATATATATATGAGTGTGTATATATATGACGTTGAATGGGGACAATTTAGGGACAAAAGAAGGATGTGATAAACTATGCATTCATAATATATGAATGCAAACCTGCATATACATATATATATATATATATATATATATATATATATATCTGATGTTGAATGCTGACAACTTAGGGACAAAACACGGATGTGATAAGCTATGCATTTATAATATATGAATGAATACCTGTATATATATATGTATTCGTATGTATATATATATATATATATGATGTTGAACGCTGACAACTTAGGGACAAATCAAGGAAGTGATAAGATATGCAGATACAGTATATGAATGCACGCCTGCATATATATGAGTGATTATATATAATGTTGAATGCGGAGAAAGGAGACGGCCAGAGGGATTGGGAATAGGATCGTGTTTGGGAAGGAAAGAGAAGGAGGATGTGGAGGGGTATGTTAGCATTATTAGACAGTGAGTGCGAAAGAGAACTTGAGGATATGATACATTTGCATATCTAATATTGTCGTGGCTAGTTTGTTAATCAAAACACCACGTAGGCTCAGATCCACCCTGCATCACCCCATCCGCGAAAACCTGGCTATGTGGCTCCAATCCTAAGAGAGGAACTGTACAAACTACTAGATATGTATATATATATCTATACATCGGTATGTATTCATGAGTATATATGTACACATATGATTGAATATATGTGATATGTAAGGAGAGGGAATGAGACCGCGAGACATATTCACAATGGGGTGGTGGTGAGGACAGAGAGAGAAGGGGTGGGTGAGTGTGGCATGATAACATCAGTAGAGAGTGACAGTAAAAGTAACAGGGAGAACATCACAAACTGATACTTTTGTCGTTTCGCTATATATAATTGTATGTGTATGTACATCTAAATATATATATAAGACTCCTCTACGAAATGAAAAGGAGACCAGCAGATTGTATTGGTTCGTTTATTCGACTCCGGGCTGAGCGATAAATGCCCTACCTAATTCAAAAGCAAAAAACTGGACGCAAGTGACGATTCAAATCACTCGAGCAGAGTCGAAAGCCACCGGGCCCGCAGCAAGGGCAGCGGACGACAGCGATTGAACAATATCAACTCGAGTCGAATCGAATAATAATAAATGATAAATCATTCTCCGAGCGTTTATATGTATAAAATAGATTATATATAATATATATATATATATATCACGCCCGTGTGTGTGGGTGGAAGTATCCACACATAATGAAAAGCAGAAACATGGAGACTGGCTCGCAACCCACTCCGAGTAGTCCTAGGCATCCATTTAATTGGTATCGATTCCATGGCGAATGTTCTAGCCGACATGATCGACCCTGGACCCCTCTCACGTCGTGATGCCGGGGGAGAAAAGTCAATGGACTGATTGCATTCCGGGGTCGGGTCGGTAGACAATCTGCGGGAATGACTAGTCTAATTTATACAAAGTAATCTCCGGTTACCGACGTTGCCCTTGCAGATTATGGCGGATTAGATAGCGTCGTCCACGAAGCATGGGGCGGCGGAGTGGAGTGGGGCGGGGCCGGGAGGGTTTGGGGGTAGGTGGGTGGGTGGGTAGGGGTAGTGGGGGAACCTTTGAATATGCATTTACTATGAGGGAAGTGTAGGGCGAAGAGGGCTGGGGTTCGGGTGATGCGGGCGGGGAGGGATGGGGTGGGGGTGGGTGAAGGTGGGGCGAGCATTTTTAATAATCCGTTATTATGTGCTCTTCATGATTGATATCCTCTAATTCCGGCGGAATTAAGTACTGTACTTGGTTTCCTTGGTTTGACTCGACCGGGATTCAAACCCCTACCCTCCCACATGCGGAGCCAGATCGTGCGTCCGGTTAAATTGTCCACGAGTGTCTGTCATCATTGCCTCAAACCCAGGATTCTATTATCTTTTCTTAGCTGTCATTCGACAGTGAATACCTAAAGGCCCTGTCACATTACGGCGTATGGCAGGAGCCTATTGAAAACCTATGTAAGTCCTGCATGTGCCGGCCTATCATGACCTTTGGTGACCTATCGGGTGTTTTTGAGCGTATGCGTAACCTATGAGGAGCGTACGAGGAGCATACGAGGAGCGTATGAGAGCGTGCTGTGACATTTTTTGACGGTTTTGATTGGCATATGGAACCTATGCGTAGTGTATGCATAGTGTATGTGTAGCATATGCATAGCATATGCATATTGTATGCGTAGCATATGCATAGCATATGCATAGCATATGAGCGTATGAGTAGCGTATGAGTCAAGATCAATGTCGAGACCTATTGGATACACTTGGAATATGCTGTGCATATGCTGTGCATACGCTGTGCATACACTATGCATATGCTGTGCATACACTAGGAGTACACTCCCATACATAACCCATAGGTTATGCGTACGCTACATATGCTAGAGATACGCCGGTGACGCAACTTGAGCCTATGCGTAACCTATGCCGGCACACCCCTATCGTACGAGGAGTGTACCCTGGCATACGAGGAGCATACACCAGTGTATGAGTAGCGTATGAGTAGCGTATGAACCATACGCTCCCATAGGTCGAGATTTTGTGCACATGCACAAACAAATTTGGACGGACGGACGGGAGAAAGTGTATGGCGGCATACAATGGCATACGCTGGCATAGGCTGGCACATGACGGCCTATGCGTAGCCTATGCATAGTGTATGCATAGCGTATGGCAGTGTATGGTGGCGTATGCCGACGTATATGACGTAATGCGCCTATGCTGCCGTATGCTCCCGCAAAAACCCTAATGTAACATATTTGGTCATATAAGGGCGAGTGCACACTGGTGGTGACTTTATAGTACTGTCGCCCTGGGAGCTGAGGCCGTCGGCACCATGACCTGATATTCCACTCAGCCACATTATCCTGACACTAATCCCAACAGTCCTTGCCATGTCCTAGTAATGCTGAGTGTTAGACCAGGTAGCGACAAGTATAAATTGTGTAAGTCATTGATTTTATTCGGCCAGGATCCCAGCTCCTGTCCTTCCGCAGCGGAAGCCTTTGCTCTATCGATTAGGTCGCCGTGTCCGATAGTTCCCAATTCAGAGTAATAAGCTATTCGTGTTGGCTGTTACCAACAGTATCTGAATTGATTATTACAATAAGGAAGTGGCATTGCTTATTATACCATTGCCATCAACTTGCCCATACCGGGCGTGGTGGTCGAATCGGTAGAACACGGGTCTCGCATGCGGGAGATCAGGAGTCCGGTTCCCAGTCGAGTCAAACCAGTGTCTTATTAAAATGATACTTGTCACTTCCTAGCTTGGCAGTCAGCATTAATATGATAAGGCAAGGACTGTTTAGCTCAATATAAGGATAATATTTTGAGTGAGTGAGATAATGGGTCATCCAGCCTGATTTCCCAGTGGGGCAGCACTATGAAATCACAATGAGTGTGCACTTTCACATGTTGGTAGCCGTCCTGAATTGACCTTAGATATTGTCAGGGCGTAACACTTCAACAACCAACCAACCAACCAATAAACTTGTCCCTACAACAGTTTCTTTCCTTTAGGCACGGCCATACCCGGCGAACTTGTCACTGAACCTCCAGCGTGTCCTGAATTTGGTTGTATTAATGAGACGTCCAGATAGGGGGCGGCCAGTATTGACCGGAACTGGTTGTACTTAAGGGGACCAATCAACGCTCCCTGGCTGTGGGTAGTGCGTAATGGAACTGGTGAGAGCTGAGAAATACACTGGCTTAGCACTGAAATGAACTGTGCCACCCAAGGCTGTCCTGTTGTAAATGAGCTGAGATAAGAGATAGGATGTGTGGGAGATGAGAGTCCCGTGATAGGAACTTCGTGAACGGAGCTGGGTGAGAGGAGCTGACTGGAGGGAACTTTGTGAAGGCAACTGCACAAATGGAATTGTGTGAAGGGACATTATTAGGATAGGACCAGGGCTGCTTGGATCAGTATCATAATAATGTGACTGAGTGGGATGCCAGTGCACGGTGACGAGCACTGGTGGAGCACTATAAAATGACCATGAGTAGTTATTACTACAGTTCGATGCCCGTCCCGTTATGACCTTGGATACCATCTACAACAAGCACCTTGGTCACATCATAGTGCTGGCTCAATGGAATAGCCAAAAACTGGCACCTTCCATGTATGCACAGTCTGTCGTAGTATCTCACTATCAACCAAACGGAAATTTCCCTATCCTAAAAGGCAAGCGCCAGCCAGGGTACTAATTCTAATTTTGAAAGTTTTGAGTTAACTGTATTGGGGCTGTCAACTCAGGCTGTACGACAAGTTTGTTTGTTTGTTGTTGTTTTACGTCCTAGCAACATGTAAGGTCATATCAGTCGGGGTATCTACTTGTATCAGTAAGCACTCCTAACGGAGTCTACAGCCGCATTATGCTTGAAGAACTCCAAAACTGTTGTTGTGTCCTAGACTGCATACCTTAGTTATATCAGTGAAACCAGGTGTTAGGGAATTGCGAATCACTGTGGTGGTAGAATGATAATCCAGTAGGGGCAACACTAACAAGTCACCATCACTGGGTGTACTGTTACACCCATCCTGATAAGATGCTAGATTTTGCCAAAATGGAAAACCTCAACATGCACCCATTCAGTATTGAGGAACCAATTGGTTGCCTCGGGCATCCCTGCCGTGTGAATATCCCCCCTCTCACGCTAATGACTTTCCTTCATATGTATACTCATGCCCTTTTCATATCACTGCTGCGCTGCAATCAATGCAGCTCAGTTCTCAGAAGTCGAGTTACCTTCCTCTGTGTCTGCCTGCTGCTGCACCTGTTGAGAGTCCCTCCCTCCCTTCACAACTCACACTCGCTCCCCCACCATCCGCTCCCCACATCCCGCACCACCCCTCCTTCCACTTCCCGCACCACCCCGTCCTTCGCACTCCCCCACCAAACCCTCCCCCCCCCCCCCTCCCCCGCCACCCCTTCCTCCTCCCCACTCTCTTCGTCCCCCTCCCACCACCGTCTTCCTGACTCTGCCCTATACACACCCATCCGCCCCTTCTCCCTCTCCCACCACATCCTCACTCGCCCTTCACCTCCAACTCCCTCCCCCTCCCACAATACCCCTTCTCTCCCCCTCCGCTACTACCCCTTCTCACCCTTCCTAACACCACCTCCTAAAAACCCACTCCCTCCGCATGCACACCACCTCTCCATCACCACCTCTTCCTTCCCCTCCCCACTACCCCCTCGCTACACCTACTCCACCAGCCCCTTCTCATCAACCTCCCGTCCCTTACCCTCCCTCACCAGCCCTCATTTGCCCTCCCCAATACCACCGCCCCAGCACCCGCGCCATCCCCCTCCTCCCACCTCCCTCTCTCTCCCCCACCCCATCCCTCCCACTCAGCCACAGTGGCTCCATACCACAACCTCCCTCTCCTCCCCACCCCCTCCACCCCGAACACATTCAGGTGTTCAACGCTGTGCCGTGAATATCGGTTAATTGCATGTCCTATTACATTTCATCTCAGCCATAATGAACCATGCTGGACCAATTGGAGTTTCGTGATGCTGAGAGATGCATCGGCCTCAGCATCCACAACTAAATGCCGGTCCATGACATTCGAAAGAGGCCGGTCACTCGGCAACAATAGCACTTGACATATAGCAACAAGAAACCAAGAAACTCAGGACATGAACCCACTTTGAACATTAGCCAACGATAAGTCGTTCCTTCAATTAGGGAATTGATATTCAAATATATTTCAAGAACACACAAGAAGCCAGGTGACCTATCAGGAATGCTCTATTAAATCAATGGCACCTGCCTTAAGGAGGTTGACATGTATACTGGAATCTCTTAAAGCACCAATCACATAATGCTCAGCTCAGCTTGGCCGTTCTTTGCCAATACTAATGGAATTGCCATTCAGTTTTGTTGAAGATTGTGATGCCGAACCCTTTGTTCCGCTCTGCTCAAATCAAAACGTAGATGTTTGTTTTTGGGGGTTTGTAATTATTAATGTTTCTGTTTGTATTGGTAGTGAGCATAGTTTCTCACGTGTGATAATTCAACTAGTGCCAAAGTTTTGTTGTTTGTTTGTTGTGGGTTTACATCCTAGCAACATCTAAGGTCATATCAGAACAGGTACCGACTTGTGACAATGCACACTCATAGCAACTGTATAGTGCTGTCCCACTGGGAAACCAGGCCACCGGCACCATAACCTGGTATCCCACTCAGTCACATTATCCTGACACTGAGCACACCAGTCCTTTCCCTGTCCTAATAATGCTGAGCGCCTGGCTAAGAAGCGACAAGTATCAATTTTTACGTCATTGGTTCGACTCGACCAGGGTTCGAACTCACGACCTATCAGCATTGGAGACGGACACTCTAACTCATTCGGCCACCCCGTCTTGTCACTAGTGCCAAAGGTATGGACTTATGCGTCAAAGTGAAAGCATTGCGAATGCAGTAATTAATATTTATAACAATGCACTATTTACTCATTATATCGAGAGTACTCTTATGCTCACTATATAATTGTAATTAGCAAGATATACTAATATTTCTAATAATGCAATATTTCTTCATAAGATATATTTATTACTATACGATTCGGTTGGTTGTTGGAGTTTTACGTCCTGGCAACAACATAGGTATTATCAGAACCGGTAAGGAATTGTGATAATATAAACTCATGTCTATGTTATAGCGCTGCTCCACTAGGAGACCAGGCTGCCGGCACCATGACCTGATATACACTCAGTGACAATATCTTGACACTGAGCAAACCAGTCCTTGCCCTATCATAGGAAGGCCGAACGCCAGGTATGTCATTGATTTGACTAGACCTGGAATCCAACTCACGTGATTCGGCCACCGCGTCCAGTCTCTATATAATGTTATCTAGCATTAGTAAGATGTAGTTTATTCAACTAACAACTTCCTTATGTGTCTCCCATGCCATAAGGTAGTACCAAGTAGTCTATGGTATGCACATTAATTAGCAGCAGGAATACCTGATTTCAGGAGGAGGACATAACTCATACGCCAGAGTGTTCACCTCTGAAGGTGTCAGTCAGATCCAGCTCAGGGGACCCATTTGCAGTTTTGGTTATTTCCCATCCCAAGCAGTGGTCCACAACTGGTTCATCAAAGGATGTGATATGTGCTGTCCTGTTTGTGGGAAAGTCCATATAAAAGACCCCTTGCTGCTTATCAGAACATGTAGCCTATATGGCGGCAGCAGGTTTCCTCCAAAGAAATATCTCAGGATGATCATGTTTGACGTCCAATAGCCGACGATAAAAAATCAATGCGCTCTTTAGGTTGTTTTTTGTTGTTGTTGTTGTTGTTTTACGTCCTAGCAACATCTAAGGTCATATCAGGACGGGTACCGACTTGTGCCAGTGCGCACTCATGGCAACTTTATAGTGCTGTCCCACTGGGAAACCAGGCCGCCGGCACCATGACCTGGATAAGGTGGCACTCGAAGATTAAACGATACTTATTGATGAAATGGCTAATGAGTGCTGAGATAAATGGATTATAGCTCACGCAGTTACAAAGCTCCAGGGTTATTCACTCTAATCCTCGCTACACTAGTTGCTTTATCAAACACCAGGCTTGGGTACCCTGGGGGGGGGGGGACTGTAACACAGTGAAAGTTATGAAAGTGTGGAATGGCCGGCTTTCCTATGCACCTTCCGCATGTGTATATAGGGGGGGGTGATTTACTAGACATCTAAGTAAACCACAGAAGCTGTTTGCAGACCTTTCGCCATGGCATTAAAACCCAGTCGACAAGAACCCAGTGCAACAAACTATCGTAGTCACCTACATGACATAAAAATGCATGTTTAGAGAGAGTGATATATATGCGATATATAACGCAGTATACTAGTATAAATACAAGGATAACATGTACGTCCTATATTTCCTCTTGCACATTGGTGGAGAACCCCCCCCCCCCTCCCAGCTGTTGGGTAAATTTCCGGGCGCCCCGCTCACGTCACACACTGGAGGTGTAAGTAAGTATATATATACAGTGAAACTTCTCTAAAACGACGACCTTGGGACCGAGTTTAAGTGGGCCATTTAGGGAGTGGGTCGGTTTAGGGATTTAGAATATGATTACAATGGTATTGTTGGGACCCAAATAAAGCGATCGATAGAGTTGAGTAGTCGATATGTGGAGGTGGTCAGTTAGATAGGTGCTACTGTATATACATATATTATTTATCTTATGCCTAAAGACATTTGATGTATAATGTGTTATGCAAGTATAAAGCCGCGGAAGGGAATTATTTATTATATTATATGTTATTATTCAGAACTATGCTCCTTTGACTCCACCCACGTGACTTGTGGCGCCGCCACTGGGCTTCCTCGGATGCGCCACATTGTCAGTGGCACTGGATGATTTGCAAACATGTAAATGAGGTACATAGGACTATATATTCCAGGGCTCGAATGACAATGGGAACGCCCGTAGTTCAGGTGAGGGCCGAAGGTGGTGCCACCTGTAGGAGTATGTAGAATAGGAGGTGAATGCATCGAGGATAATTGTTGGTAGATAATGAACTAGAAGAATAGTAATAATAATTCCCATCCCCAGGTATATACTCACATAATGCTTATACATCACATATCTTCCGAGTGAGTTGAATGTCACGCCCCGTACAAGTGGGTGAGCTGTGCATGCCGGAACACCACACAGATAGGTATGGGGGGGGGGACAGATCGTATTACACACGATAACGTGGTTATCACTATCAATACATACGCATATATATATGTTCATTCCAAATAATATTATATCTGCATCTCTTATTTGGCTGATTTCTATTTTTGTTGCTGGGGGGTCGTTAAACAAACTCTTATTTACCTGATGTAAGTATTTATAGCCGAAAAGCACACAGCTGTAGGTGAGTTGGTGGTATGTGGGCCTGACTCCATACCAGTCCTAATTTATCCCAGAGAACGTTATTGGACGTCAAACATATGGTTATTCTAACATATTTCTTTGGAGGAAACCTGCTGCCGCCACATAGGCAGCTCTTTTTGATAAGCAGCAAGGGGTCGTTGATATGCACTTTCCCACTAACAGGAGAGTACATATCACACCCTTTGATGAACCAGTTATGGACCAGTAGTTGGAATGGAAAATAACCGAAACTGCAAATGTGTCCACTGAGCAGGATCGATTGGATGATCCACACCTTAACAAGTGGAAACTCTAACGCCTAAGCTAGGTCCCGCTCCACAATGATTATTCCACATTGTTTATGCCATCATTGCATCTTCTTTCTCCAAAATCCTTAATATTACACCTAGATTTCTTACCTCACCTTTTAAAAAGCAATAAATCTTACCTAAATTTCATTTGAGAAGGAGCTATTCAACATGGAAGTGTGGGTACAACAAGAAAGTGTAATTGCACCCGGAGGTCAGTCTATACGTATGGGCCAACCTTGAGAATATAACACATGTAAACAACTAGAAGGATGGGTCCGTGGAAGAAACAGGAGATGTAGTTATTTTGGTGGCCCACTGGGTTTGTTTGTTTGTTGTTGCTTTACGTCCTATCAACATCTAAGGTGATGTCAGGACGGTACTGACTTGTGACAGTGTACACTCATGGCCACTTTATAATGCTGCCCCACTGGGAGACCAGACCACCAGCACCTTGACCTGATATCCCACTTAGTCACATTATCCTGACACTGAGCCAACCAGTCCTTGCCCTATCATAATAATGTCGAGTGCTTCGTTAGGAAGTGACAGGTATCAATTGTTAAGTCAATGATTTGACTCGACTACAGTTCAACCCCACACACCTGTGGGTTTGCATCCCCCGATCTCCCAAAACAGGCCCACTGGGAATTGCCGATGGACAATGGCACACTAGTTTATAAGGCAAACGCAGCACTGCGTGTGACCGCACCGATGATGTGCAGCATGGACCAGGATGACGCTCAAACAGTTGTGAGCAGTGCAGGTTTGACTCGGGAGCCATTCCCCTCAAATCAAATGAAATGCTAACAGTGCAACCGATCCTGCATACCGCATATCCAACATGACTCGTTGTGCAGTCCTTCAACATTTATTACAGTGTTTTGCTCCCTTCCTATGATGTTCCCGCATTATATTGATGTCAAACATTCCAGGCTGGACAACAAATTGCCAATGCAGGTTTTAACTTGAAAGCCTTCCAAATGTAGGAGTATAGAACCAGTCAAGGATATTTCAAATTAAAGAACATGCGATTGTAATTAACATGCTTATTAATATTTAGGAATATGACTGAAACGCCACACCATCGGATTAGGCAACTGGCAGTGGGTATTATTATTCAACTGATACTTGTAAATCTGCGTTACCCTGACACTCATTTGACTACTTTAGGTTAAACACTTTTAATGGGACATACTTAATATGATGTGTCCTAGTTAAATACAGATCCTGCATGTTATCACTTGTAAACTCTACAAATTAAATACCTCAGAGTAGAGGTTCTTTCTCCATAAAGAAAAAGAGATTATAATGAGGACGCTTATATTTATGTCCCAAACCCCACACCATGGAATTAGACAACTGGGAGTGGGTATCACTCAACCGATACTTGCACATTCCCATTCAATCTGATACTCATTGACTACTTTGGCATTAAGACTACAACTGGTACATAATTAATATAAGTTGTCCTTCTACCTGCAGATCCTGCAGGTTTTCATTTGAACGCTCTCCAAATTAATCAGCTCAGAGTACAGGATATTTCAAACTAGACAACGGGATATTATAATGAACACCCTTATATTTATTTTGAAATATGACACAAGCCCCACACCATCGAATTAGCCAACCAGCCGAGGATATTATTACTCAACTGATACTTGTAAGTCTGCATTAACCTGATACTCATTGATTAAGTTGGTTTAAATACTACAAATGGTGTATGATTAATACACTGGTTCCTTCTACCTGCAATTTCTGAAGGTTTTAATTTGAAAGCTCTTCAAATGAAGCAGGTCAAAGTACAGGATATTTCCAAGGAAAGAAAATGAGATTATAATGGACACCCTTATGTTTATTTAGAAATATGGCAGAAACCTCACCCCATTAAATTAGGCAACTGGCAGTGGGTGTTGCTGAACTGATTCTTGCAAATCCCCATTAAGCTGAGACTCATTGAATACTTTGGCTGAACAACTATACATGGTACATAATTAACAGGGTACTTCATTCTAACTGCAGATCCTGCCGAGGGAGACACAGAGTTATTCTACGGGCCTGGAGGGCTGCCATATGGTAAGCACTTAAGTAACACATCAGTCAACGGAATACTCCATTAGTAGCAAAGCAACTGTGTCACCTTTAGTTTGTACAGTCCGTTCTTTTTAGGAAACCCGCTCACGGTTCCATCTATGTTGCATCCACTCTTGCATCCACTCTTGCATCCACTGTTCCACGCACTGTTTCGCATACTGTTCCGTCCACTGTTCCACCCACTGCTCAACCCCTTGCTCCACCCCTTGCTCCTCACCCTTCTCAACCCATATTCAACTCCCTGCTCCACCCCATACTCCACTGCCCGACTCCCTGCTCCACACCTCATCAACCCCATGCCCCACCCCTGTTCAACCCACTGCTCCATGCTCAGTTCCCATAGGTGCCCCCTCTACCTCACTCTTTTCCATCCACTGTTCCGCCACATGATACACCCCCTGCTGCAGCCCTTGCTCTACCCACCGCTGCACCCACTCAACCATTCCCTGTTGCACCCCTTGCTGGGCCCCTTGCTGCACCCCTTGCTGCACTACTTGTTCCACCCTTTGTTCCACCCCGGTGCTGAACCCCTAGCTCCACCTCTTTACTAGCAGTGGTCCCACCCCGTCCGCCGTCTATATCATGTTCCTCCACCTGCTGTTCCATCCAGTGTTCCACCCCTTGTTCAACCCCTTACTCCACCCCTAGCTCCACCTCTTGACTACCAGCTATCCGACCCGGTCCACCGTCTATCTCACTCTGTTCCACCTGCTGGTCCATCAATTGTTCTACCCCTTGTTCCAGCCATTGCTGCATCCCTTGCTCCACCTCTATCCCACCCTGTCCGGCAATCTATCTCACTCTCGGCCACCTGATGTTCCATCCATTGTTCCACCCATTAGTCCAGCCCCTGCTCCACCCCTCGCTCCATCTCTCATTCCACCCCTCGCACCACCCCTTTCCCCACACCTTGACCAACCCTTTGCACCTCCCCGTGCACAACCCCTTGCCCCACCCCTTGCCCACCCCTTGCCCACCCCTTGCCCCACCCCTTGCCCACCCCTTGCCCCACCCATTGCCCCACCCCTTGCCCCACCGCTTGCCCTACGCCTTGCCCCACCCCTTGCTCTGCCCCTTGCCCCACCCATTTCCTACCATCGACCCCACCCTGCGCGCCCTTGATCTCACTATGTTCCACCCGCTGCTCCACACACTGTTCCCCAACATGCTCCACCCACTGTTACACTGCATGCTCCGCGCCTATACCACGACATGTTCCATCCACGGACGTAACCCCTGTTCCTCCCCCTTCCCTAACCTCTGCCCCACGCTGTTGCTCCTCTGTTCCACACTCTACCCCATCCTGCCTGCCCTCTATCTCCCTCTGTTCCACCCACTATTCCACTTTCTGTGCCACACCTTCCGCTGCTATCCTTTGCTAAATGTGCCTCTGCCGATGCATCTCCTACTCTTTCACCTTCTGTGGTCCTCACTTCATCTCCTAACCACCTCCTTTTATCTTATTGTATCTCTCCTTATCTCCCCTTATCTCCTTCGCTTCCAGGTCTCTATATTATGCATGCACGTACACGTAGGTAACACACACAAGCCAGACCCTGCCACGTTCTAGATCGTGCACAGACACAATCAATGATGATATGGCAACATAAACCCTTATCAGACGGCACAATCTGCATTTTTGCTCAAATTAATTAGCAGCATTTCCTTAAATTACCGCAATTTGAGATGACCAGTCCCTTCGAAAAGCAGCCATAGCCTCGCTGTACTAGTACATTTAAAACACATTGTACATTTTCCTAACTTAAATAAGATATACCAAACAATTAAACAAATACCAGCCGGGCTGATTTAATAATACACATAATTGTGGTTCCTGAATCAAACATGATGTACTTGTCATATTTGTATGTGACATGTTAGGATTGATTGACAACTATTGACAACCCTGGTAAATTATATACAATTCAACGGTCCTTATCTGATCCGCTGTCATACCTACATACACGTGCACCTCGGCGATGTACAGTCCTGGCTTATTAAATCACAACCAACAAAATAAGCCAGATTTCCCCTCTGTATTTCTAAATTCAATTAAAACTGTTAATTCTAACTTCACTTTATATTCTCCAAAGGAGAACTGATACTCTAATATTTTATTTCAATACTCCGATATTTCTTTGTTGTGTGTGCAATGTATTGTATACATTTTGTTGGGGTGTGACTAATTAATTGCTATATCCAAAAGGCAGGTGTGGCACCGGGCTCATGTCATGTTTCTCCACCCAATGCCCCTCCTCCTCCCAACATACAGACAACATCCACACTCCCCCCACACTCTCTCCTACTGTAATTCCCGCTCCATACATCCAACTCTCCCCCCCCCCCCGCCCCCTACCCGCCCCCACCCAACTTCCTACCTCTCCCCTACCCCGGCCGACTCCCAAAACACAAACAAAATATCCACAATCCCCGCACACATACACCTCAAGGCCCTAACCCCCGCTCCATACTCTGCTGCCCAACTCCTCCACCCCATCCCCATTTCCATCCACCTAAGCACTACTAAGACCCCAGCACCACACCCCCCTTCTCTCACAACCTTCAACCCCCCCCCCCCCCACCCCCCCCGTGGGTTAATGTTAATACGCACCTCACATGCCTCATCTAAATTAATTGCATCCTGCCGCGAGTTTGCAGCAGGTCGATAACTTTCCGATCGGGGCGATAAGAGGCACGGCAGGGTCCAATGTCAGTACGGCGCATTGTCGTCCCTTATCAAAAATGTATGATCCGCTGCTCCCTTATCGCCTGGCGCCATCTAGTGTTTGACGGCGGAAACACGCACCACCGCGCTGCGCCGCCGATGCGGCCTCAGCAGCGCCACGGGCCCGCAGCGGCAGCCGCCGCTATGTGTGTAATTCACCATTCGCCGGCTGCACATGAGTTAGTTTCGTATTATTGTAACTGGACCCCCCTCCCCTTCTCCCTCCCCACATATTCTTCAAAGCGCATGCCTTTCATTAAGCCTCACCCATTAACAGGCTCTACATAGGCAACGTGGCGAGAACTTCAAATGAGAAGGTCTGGCACAAAACCCTGTAAACGCGAAACACAACATTTCGATGAACATTGGAGTCAAACCGTCAAAATTCTCCTTTGTTTGTTTATATTCAAATAACTGTGTTCATTGCTCCATAACCATTTCATTTACAAAAGAAAAGTTGAATTAAGGAGAATTAAAATTACCTTTACGTAAAACCTGTTATTTTAATTAAATTTTGGGGATTGGCGTTGATGGGTGTTTGCACTTGAACTCTTCCAATGGAGGTGTGTTTACCTAGCGCATACATCAAGTGCTATGAGACTGATACGGTCGGTGTTAATTATTATTTCTTTCCACAGGTGTGTCGATAGCGATAATCATCGCGATAGCGCTGCTCATTGGACTGGTCATTTTGGGAATAGGACTGCTGTGTTTCGCCAGGTGAGCTGATAACAATCAACAAATGCGCAAATGTAGGCCATGTGGCGAATAATTAGCGAATAACATGCACATATTGACTGGTTGGTTGGTTGTTGGAGTTGTACGTCCTGGAAACATCTAAGGTCATATCAGGATAATTTAAAGGCAGTATGGATACCAACATTTGTCGGATATATTCGCATAATCTTCCGACTTTTTGTTTGTTTGTTGATGTGTTACGTCCTAGCAACATCTAAGGTCACATCAGGATGGGTACTGACTTGTGACCGTGCACACTTATGGTGACTTTATAATGCTGCCCCACTGGAACACCAGGTTGCCAGCACCACAACCTGATATCCTACTCAGTCACATTATCCTGACACTGAACCAACCATTCCTTGCCCTTTCATAATAATGCCAAGCGCCAGGCTAGGTAGCAACAAGTATCAATTTTTAAGTCATTAGTTTGACTCGCCCATGGTTTCAACCCCCAACCGCTCGATCTACCAACATGGGAGACGGACACTCTAACTCGTTCAACAATGCCGTCTGGTCTGATCTGATGACTGATTGACGTTTTCTGAACGAACAGCATACCCATATTTGATCCGATATAAGGGGTGGGTATCTACCCTGTTTAAAACTGTATAATGCAATACATGTTACTCGAGTAAATGATTTACCTATATTTGATTGTGCATATGTTTTAGCGACATCACTTAGTGTAGCGCCAGATAACGGGATGCAAGTGTAACATATCATGAAGGAAAGACTTCACAGACATTAGATCCCATATATATTTCAATGATGCCACAAGGTGTAAAGCTGTATAATCTGATGTAAGTGTACGATGTTGTAAAGGAATCATTTTAACGCGTCTTGTAGTGATATCATTTGGTTTAAAAGTGAAGAAACCGATAAAGGCGTAATATTTCCGAAACTACAGCACTTACATTAATGTGATTTAACAGGTTGTAGGGACCTCACATGGTTTAGAACTGCACAATCGATGAAAGCATAACATTTCTTTGAACACAACTATTGCGTCATAGTGCTGTCATCCCAATTTTTCCTAGAATAGATAATAATCAACCTAATATATTTTCAGGCAAATAATGTAAAAACAGTTATGCCTACCCTATATTTAGTAGTTTAACTCCCCTTATTTATTATGAGGAAGTAACGGTCAGGTCTATCGATTAATATAATTCTGGAGTGTGTTAGTCTGATGACTATTAAGTTCACTATGTCAGCTAGGTCCATTGAGATGTATGGGTAGAAAAACTGGTATGTGTGTTCGTTCAATTAGTAGTAGATTCCTCAGACTATCCATAATGTATAAGCTGATGGTTCTGGCCCTCGAAGTTACCTCATTTGTATACGACTGTTAGGTACGGAGGAGGGGGGACGGGGTAAAAGGGAGGGGGCGAGTGGGGGGTGGGGTTGGGGGTTGGACGGGGTTGGTGGGAAGGCTAGCCAGGCGCTCTGCATTACCTGCATATGTCAAGAACTGAATTGCTCAGTTTTAGGATACTGTAACTGAGTGTATCATTAGGTCGCGATACTGGGGTCTAGGTATCCCAGTGGGACAACACTATAACGACAATATCAGTACGCATTCTCAACATTCGCTAACCAGTTTGAAATGACCTTGGGTGTTACTCAGATCTAAAATCCCAATATAGAAATGAAACACAAGTATTTCTTGCTATGTGCACATTCTAACCTCTGAATTCCGTGAAAACTTGATCCTTGTATAAATATATATAATATATATATAATATATATATAATATATATAATATATATATATGATCCAATTGAATATGTCAAAAGACCATATGAAACCAGCTACCTCACGGTTTGTAATATCGTTAAGTTTCTGATAATATTATTCCCAGTAGATATCTCATTAGAAGGCTTCTCACTTTTTCTAAGGCGTTTCCTTTTAATTTCTTACCCGCAAATAGCATGCAACCCTTTGTGATCTCTGAACCATTTAGCCTGTGGGATTTCTCCTATTTGTTGTCTTTGTCTCATTAAAAGTTACCTGCGTCAGAACATCCGCCGTATGGCTTAGGGTCTGTGCGTGGAGTGCATGCTTTTGTGTGGCTGTGGGTGTGGGTATGGTGGCATGAGGGCAGGGGATGGAGCGGGGGTGGGGGTGAGAGTGGGGCTGGGAGTGGGGGTGGGGGTAGTGTGATGTGGGGTGGGGGTTGAGGTGTGGGGGATGGGTGTGGGGATGTTTTGTTGGTTGGTTGTTGGAGTTTTACGTCCTGGCAACATCAAAGGTCATATCAGGACAGGTACATACTTGTGACAGTGCACCCTCATGGTAACTTTATAGTGCTGTCCTACTGGCAAATCAGGACGCCAGCAGCATGACCCGATATCCCATTCAGTCACATTATCCTGAGAATGAGCTAACCAGTCCTTTCTCTCACCTAGTAATTCCGAACACCAGGCTTGGAAGCGATAAGTATCAATTTTAAAGTCATTGGTTTGACTCCAGAGGGAACCAAACTCGCCACCTTCCGTGGGCGAGGCGCTCTCCCGATTAGGCAACCGCGCGCGGTGGGTTTGGGGTGGGGATTGGGGTGGGGCTGGGGGTTGGAGGGTGGTTGGAGGGTGTGGGTTGAAGGGTGGGGGTTGGGTGTGGGTGGCGGTTGTGCTGGCGGTGGTAGCAATGGTAGGGATATGGTTAGCGGTGGAGGGTGTAGGGTGGAGGCTGTACCCGTGTAGGGGGATACGGCGGTAGGGGTGGTGGCGTTGGGAGTGGGTGGGGAAAGGTATGGGTATGGTAGGGGACAGTAGACTAGAGGGAATTGTGGTGGGGGTGGGGTGGGAGGGCGTGGGAATCGAGGTGGTTGGGAGGTAGGGATCCGGGTGATAGGGCTTAGGGTTTGGGGTAGGTGAGTAGGGTGGTAGGGACGGTCGGGGTGTGAGGGGGGTAGGGATGGAGGTGGTAGGGGGTCGGGATGGGGATGATAGGGGTTATGGGTAGGGGAGTAGGGGAGTAGGGTGATAGGGGGTGGCTAAGGTGGTGGTGTTAGGCGCCTGCACAGATCTGATCTGATCAGAAGTGGGATGGTTCTTTTGGAAAATGGCGCTGTGTGAAGTCGTGTGAGTAGTGCATGGAGAGTGTAATTATATGATGGCGTGTGGCGGTCGGATTAGAGGCCTCTGATGGATCATGTTGAAAACCCCTGAGGTGGCAGTAGCCTTTCGCCGCCCGTGTCACCAACAAGCCCACCATCAGGGACCGCACTGCTTTCACTTCTCGACATATATCATTATAACAAATTGGTGTTAATACATATATAGCTCTTACACTTACGGTCGAGAGAGCAGTGCTATGGCACTGACATCTATATATATACATATATATATATATATATATAGTATAGTTATACGAGTCTTACCTTGGTACAGATGATGGATAACTGTTGTTTTACCGAGGTATAAGCCTCGGATAGATGTGGGCTAGGGAGAGGTAAGCACGTCCGGTACCAGCAATCTTAACCTACTTATTGAGGATAAAAATGACTTTCAAACAATGGATACTATTACTTTACCGAAAAGGTACACCAACGGAATAGATGTGGCAGGGTGTGGCGGGAGGGCCCTAGCCCACATCTATCCGAGGCTTATACCTCGGTAAAACAACAGTTATCCATCATCTGTACCAAGGTAAGACTCGTATAACTATACTATTTTACCTCGGTAAACAGCCTCAGGCTAGCCTCAGGCTAGGGAGACCTTTACATAATTCATTTTTATCCTTAATATCATTCTTTCTTATTATTATAACATTCTAAATTTTTGTTCTCACCTATTCTTGTTAGTTGGCGAGAAGACGCTTTGCAACGCCGGTAGGCTTTTCTAGTCGTTTATTATAATGTTTTGCAAACGACTTAGCCGTCTTCCAGCCTGCATGCGCTAGTATTCTTTTCACAGAAATACCAAGCACCCGTGCCTTGGAGACCATGGCTCCTCTAGTTGAGTGGGAAGAGTATTTACTCGTATCCACTCCAGCCAATTTCAACACCGTAATTGTCCATCTGGCAAGTGTGTCTCGTGAAATCGCCTTATGTGGCTTTATAAAGCTCACTAATAGTTGTTGTGATGCACGTAAATCCTTTGTCTTGTATATATAAGCCCGTATGGCCGACACAACACATAATTTCCGATCATTCGGAAAACAGTCTAAGTGAACCGTTGATAAAGGGTCACCTAACGTGTTCGATTTAAGCAATTTTTCTAAATCAAACGTAGCTTGTTGCTTGTCTATTTCTAATCCAGTTAAAGATAAAGCAACAATCGTCTGTCCTCTGTGTCCGGTTACTAACAATAACAGGACCGCGACCTTAAAACCTAACTGTTTTATATCTAACCACGAGTTGTGAGGCCAAGCCTGAAACAACTTAAATACTATAGAAACATCCCAAAACCGACTATACTTTGGTTTTGGAGGATTCCTTTGATAAATTGAACGAAGTAAATAACAAATAACATAATGTTTTCCAACTGTTTCGCCATCAATTCTAGGTAATATAATTGATAACGCACACCTCGCCGCATTAATCGATCCAAAGGAAAGTCCTTCATCCTCTAGAGAACGAAGAAACCGAGCTACTTGTGAAATCTTTGGATTTGTTGGCTTAACTTTCATTAACAAACAATGTACACCCCATTTCTTTAAATAGGTTGTATACATTTTGACAGTTCCTGGCCTCCAGGCATCCGATACTATCCTATCCTCAGTAATTCTGTCCAATCCAAATTGCTGTAGCTGCTTCCTTAGAAAAGGAATGCCAATAGGGGCGTCGTTGACACGTCGCCGTGAACCACTAGCGGTCCGTGGTGCGTCAGATTCCCGAGTTTTCTTGGGAATCGTATACGATCTTTTGCCAGTTGTGAAACTGCTGGCAGCCAAGGTTGCGTGTCCCAATCGGGCACCACCAGTATCGCATGTGTCCCTTCCAAGCCGATTTTTCTCACTACTCGGCTGATAATGCTAAATGGTGGGAAAATATAAAAATAATTATTTTCCCAGGTAATAGCAAACGCATCTACTTTCCAAGCATCCGGTTCAGGATGCCAAGAAACATAACAGGGTAACTTGTTATTATTTCGTGATGCAAATAAGTCAACTTCAGGTGTACCCCATTTTTCACAAACGAAGTTAAACAAATGTGTAGAGAGAGACCACTCTAAATGGTCATGGAAATTTCTACTTTTATAATCTGCAAGTGTATTTTGTGACCCTGGAATATGCGCTACAGTCAGCCAGACTTGTTGAGCCTGTGCCCAGTTCCAAATCAGTTTAGATAACTGATTGCAAGACTTTGATTTGGTTCCACCCATGTTACGAATATATGCCATGGCAGTAGTATTATCAGTTAGTATTCTAACCTGTGATTTATTTATCTTTACTAAACTACGTAAGCCCAGATAAATAGCACGCAATTCTAGTGCATTAATATAGTCTGATTTTTCATCATCAAGCCATCTACCTCCTGTTGTGACCCCATCTCGATGAGCTCCCCAACCTTCTAACGAAGCATCAGTAGTAATTACTGTATTAGGTTCCGCCATGCGGATTGGATTTGGTGAACTTGCTATATGTTGCATCCACCATCCAATATCCTGTAACCCTTCTTGCGAAATAAACATCTTTCGCTCAAAATTGCCTTTAGTTCGTGTTAACGCTAAATTTTTATCTATTTCTAGCGACTTAATATGGGCCTTCCCATATAACACAGCAGGTGCATATGAGGTCATTATGCCAATAAGAACAGCAACCTGTCTAATTTTTGGCTTTGATAACTTAATAAGCTGAGTCGCTGTAGTCATAAACTTAATTAGTTTTTGTTCTGTTATCGACACTGTAAGGGACTGTGTATCCAGAATAAACCCTAAACATTTGAGTTGTTTTGTTGGTTTAAACACTGACTTTTGTTGATGTACATAAAACCCCAATTTAGTGAGTAATGCACATAAATCCAAAACTGCATTCACACAACCAATTTGTGTTGATGCTATAATAAAAGAATCATCTATGTATGGAAACATTATATGACCCTTCCTCGCCATTACCGAGAAAACAGGTTTAAGCAATTTAGTAAATAAACGTGGCGCACAAGCTAAGCCATTCGGCATACAGGTAAACTCATAGAGTTGGTTATCCCAAATAAATCGAAGAAATTTTCGGTATTTTTCCATTATGGGAAGCGTATAATATGCATCCTGTAAATCAACACTAGCCATCCACGCATCTGGTGTAATCAGATCCCGTGCCGTATCTAGAGAGAACATTTTAAAATGTCGATATTCCACCCTTTTATTAAGGATTGTTAAATCCAGGATCATTCGAACATCACCATTAGGCTTCGGTCTCGAGAAAATGTTTGAAATAAACTGTCCTGAACAGTGTGTCACTTTTTGTATAATTCCTTTCTCAAAGAATTTATGTACCTGTTTAGTTAGTGCGTCTCGTTCAACTGGTTGAATGTTATATGGAAAAGGTATTATACTTTGTACAGGAATTTGTGTAAAAGGAATTTGAACACCCCTAACTATTTCTATAATTTCTTGGTCACTAGTAATTTTGTGCCACTCAGAAATATGATTACTAATATTACCAGCCACAAAGTTGCTTACAGTTTGTGTGTTTTTAGAGGCTGCAGGGACTTGTAAAGTTTGTGTTTGGACCTCTACTTGGACCCCCCCCTGGGGAAAGGTCTCGACGAGTTGAACCCTCGACCTATTGGCCGTGCGGTGTTGTCGGTCCAGCCTGGGCGAGCGCCCCGGCCCCGAAACCCTTGACCGAAGTTTGAACTCGGTCTGGTTCCTCTGGTGAACCGTCGTGGACGAAAATCCCCTCGTGACTTTTTGAAACGAGGAACTTCCTGTTTCTTCTTGCCATCCATGTTTTTGCCACTCTTGGCTGCAGTCTCTACCTCTTTATAGAGGTATTGTAGTTGACCGCCAAACATCTTGGTATTATCTAAAGGTTTCCCTTTAATCGGCTCTGGAGCAAGATAGAGCGTAAACTCCTTCCCCTCATTATCGGTAACCTTCTTAGAGCGAGCCACTTCTTTGCCAGCATCTGTGCAAACTGACTTGAAGACATTTTCATATCTTCGAAACGACAGGTAATTACCTGCCGCCGCTAGTACTGCAATGCCTTTGTCCATTGTCTTAGCCAAAGATGAGAACTTATTTTCACTCTGCATCCTATTAGCCACAGGAACAATAGCTGTTAGGGTAGCCAACACTGCCTTATGCACTGTGTGCAACACATCCTCAAACTTCTTACGGTCATCCGTCATATTGACATCCCGATCCATTTCTTTAATGATGGAGTTGGGAACACCCTTTATGCCTGTTAACTCATCTCCTAACTTGGAGATAACCTCCGCCGGTTTGAACGTGCGAAAATGACCATTCACGGTCTCGCGCATAAGCGTAGTGGTTTTAATCCGCTTAGCCTTTGGCTTCTCCACCTTCTTAGCCACTTTAGTGCCAATGTCCGCATAGACCCCTTCATATACGGTGTCTGAGTCTGATTCCGTAGAAGTAGACCCAGTGGACGACTCAGAAGAAGAATATTTCCTTTTCTTCTTCTTCTTTTTGGACTTAGTCTTCCGCTTTTTGCGCAAACCAGACTCTGCCCGCTCCTTGGTGAATTCATCACCCGAAGAAATCACCTGTTTCTTCTTCTTTCTCCGTTTAGGAGAAGGAGGAGGAGGAGCCTTAAGCTCCACCGCCGAGTCTGTGTCCAAGAAATCTTCAAATGAATCCTCTTGGACACTCGGCCTACGCCGCTTCCGAGACACAGGCGATTTGGCAGTCAAGATGTGGCTTTCCAATCTTGCAAAGCGAGCCTCCCAATCTGGAGGCGCAGGCACATCAGGCACTGCGTCCTCGTCCGGGTCGGAGAGGATATGCGCCCGGGGCTGTGTCGACGGCCCTGCCGACAACACGGGTGAGGAGTCGTACTCCTCGTCCACTCCACTCGGAACACGCCCCTCGGCTGCTGCTGCACCGCGCTTACTCCGCTTCGTGGCCATCGGGAACTGAAACAAACATTTTTGATCAGTCCCGGTATATATATATGTCACAATATGGTTGTTTCAAACTCATTTGGACATCTATTGGTGTTAAAGAACGTGTTTATACCGTTATAACACAGGCGTAATAAGCTAAATTTGTGCGTGGGTTGTGGGTCAAGCCCAAACCTTACGCGGGGTCGGGACCAGTGTATCGGCCCGCCCATCCCTCTGTTCCGCACACTTCTCCCACCTGTGACTACTACGTCAACAAGTTGGAGAAAATGCTACGAAACTCGGAGAAACGCCTGAAAAAGTTTTGTCTAGGGGAGTCTATAAAAGAAACCCAGGATCATCTCCAACATTACTCTCTATTAGAGTACGAGAGAATTTCCATATGAGATAGGGCGAAACCCACATCTCTACCCATAGTCACACGGTGACCCGGGTGTTGACATAACCGCTAATGACCGGTTTGGTTCCTTCGCGAAACCCACTCGAGTGTTCTATCCTTGGTTGTTTATAACCAAATAACTCGTCCAAATTGGACCAACGAAAGTCTAAACTTTCCATATTGATGCTCTAATGCATCATAATTAAGCTAACCACAGTTTTTATTATACTTACTGCGTATTTGCTTGTATGTAGACTAATTTTGCCGGAGCAACCCAACGACACGTTATCCAGTCGTGAGTTGTATATGCTAATTGCTGGTACCGGACGTGCTTACCTCTCCCTAGCCTGAGGCTAGCCTGAGGCTGTTTACCGAGGTAAAATATATATGTATATATATATATATCTATATAGAAATACAAATTAATTTACCTAGAAAGATAATTTAAATATTATCCGATTAACAACGTTTGATCCCATTCATTAAGTTACAGTTGAATATTTTGAGTAATGGGAGTTCCTGTCATATTTGAGTAGATTATTAGATTATATGGGAAATCCTTGCAATACAATTCAGATTAGATTTACCTCCTCACAACATCTAATGTATTATCAGGACGAGTACTGACTTGTGACAGTGCGCACTCATGGAGACCTTTTATAGTGCTGACCCACTGTGAGACGAGGCCGCCAGCACCATGACCTGATATCCAACTCAGTTGCATTATCCTGACACTGAGTCAAACCAGTCCTGGCCCTATCCTAATAATGCCAAGCACCTAGCAAGGAAACAACAAGTATCCAATTTTACATCATTGGTTTTACTCGACCAGGGTTTGATCCCACGGTCTACCAACACAGGATTCGGATGCTCTAACTCATTTGGTCATCCGGCCTGGTTTCGGTTTAGGTTAAATATTTTGCTGGTCATAGGTTTTTGCTCGAATTTATGAGATACATTTATTATATGGACGGCCATTACAATCTAATTCATTACCACTTAAATGTCCCGATGATCATGGGTTTCTGCCATATTTGATTAGATACATATATCATTAGGGCGATCATTATATAATTGATTTCATTCTGAAATGCTTCTACATCAAAGGAGTAACTTTGCAGGGTTTAATCTTTCCTTGAAAATTTGATTAATTATTGTTGAAATGCCATATATCTTTCACCTGCAACAGTTTCGATTAAACTAACTTATTATTCCTTCTATACACCAATAAATGAGTAAAGCAGTATCAAAGTTGGATATGTAGACTTAAAACTAAATGAGCATTTTGGTGTCAGCATTTAACTATTTTTTATGCAGCCTTAATAAAAATCAGGGAATTGAAACACATTTGTATGTGCGATTGCTAATGCAGTGTGTCGCGGTTCACTAGACTGGGGTGAAATCACTTGGAGGTTTATTATCAGGTATCGCTTAATAGTTAGTAGATCCCGTTAATGTAGGGTTGGGTCTTTGAGGTCAGTTCAGCCACGGATGCACAGACAGGTGAGCCAAAAGGGTTCATGCAGACGGGACACATCATGGGTCTCCTTTCAAAATGTTGCTTAGAAATTATATATATATATATAGTTTTGAAAGTAAGCACAGTGACAGTTGGCTCATGGTGTAGACGAGGCGGGGAGGTGTGATTGCCTGCTCCACAGTGAATCACATGGAAGTTAAAGTTAAAAAGAAACATCAAAGGGCTGCCATTATTTATATCCACATAATTAATGATACAGTACATACATATATTATATATGAAGAGTTCAGGCGCAAAACCCTGTAAAGGGCAATCCGAAAATTGGGATACAAATTGGAATCAAACCAACAACAATTTCATTTGTTTACATTCCTATATTTTTGGTAATTGCTCCATAATCATACCATCACAAGCAACGTGCAATTAGTCAGAATTAATATTATTTTCAGTTCAAAGTCATTTATTAGAATTGCATTTTTGGATTGGCATTAAACTGGGTTTTGGGCATGAACTCTCCATTTGTAATGATGGCACGTCGGTTATACTGTGTGACAAACAGGACGCGTACTGCATATCTGACTACAACAGGTTTGGAATATTCCAAAGCATTGTTAATTGAAAGTGCCTAGTCCGATGAAGCCACCCAATTTTCAAAAACAAATGCAATTATCTATACTTGATTATACATCTAACTTAGATACAGATGCCATACTGGTCTAACATAGTTACCTCCCCGCATATGTTTCTTTTTTTCTCTTATCTTGTTCTTTGCCCATCATTCATGTACCAATGTTTTGCTTATTTTCCTGTAATTGTCTATCTGTATATTATTGTAGATGTGTTTACGGTGTAGAGGCAATTGTGATTAGGCCACTGGATTAGCACTGACACCATGTTATTCAGAGGAATACAAACACTTGAACAACAACAAAAAGCACTTATTGAGGATCTGTTGCCATATATGGAGGAAGTACTGAGATAGGTTAATTGACGCTGTTATGGCTGAAGCCTATTGTGTCAGAATTTTGTTGTAATTGCCCAAATTAATTTGGCATGTCTGCGCAACAAATATCTAAAAAATGGAAACTAAATAAGATATATTATTACAACGATCAACCTCATATAGGTATCTCAAAAGTGACAAAACCTCAAACCCATTGGACTATGCCACTTTATACAAGGAGGTATAGACGGAGACTCTGGAGTAGGAATATGAGGGAATAGGTGCATTCCTTTAGTAATCCTACATAATTCTATTTTGGTTAGCATAATATTGATCGGTCGAACCTGGTAATATGATATTAGAATTGCCAAGGTTGCAGCCATATTAAGCCAGATTCGGCATCATTTGTCTGCCAGCCGGGATGGCCGAATGAGTTAGAGCGTCCGTCTCCCGTGCTGATAGATTGTGGGGTAGTGGGTTGGAACCCTGGTCTAGTCAAAGCAATGACTTAAAAATTGATATTTTTCGCTTCCTAGCCTGGCGCTCGGCATTAACAGGATAGGGCAAGAAATGGTTGTCTCAATGTCAGGATAATGTGACTGAGTGGGATATCAGGTCATGGTGCCGGTGGCCTGGTTTCCCAGTGGGACAACACTATAAAGGTGCCATGAGTGCAGACTGTCACACGTCTCTACCCATCCTGATATGACCTTAGATGTTGCTAGGATGTAAAACAACAACGAACAAACAAACAAACAGGATCATTTGCAACATAAACCTTAGTGTAATGATGTACACATGTTGAAGTCTGATTAACAAGTGTTTATTAGGTTTCGATACGTCTCGATGCAGCGATCGAGTGTAAGCTTTCGTGTCTGTAATAGTAGATCATGTAGCTTGTTGTGTTTCACACCGCATGCAATCCTATCGCAAAGCATGGACTCTTCCTTGTCGGCATAGTCACAATATATGATATTGATCTTTAGTTTGCATGTAAATGTGTCCATCTTCTCATCACTTTGATTGTATGAATTTAACTGATATCGAACTACTGTAATATTTGTCTTGCCATCACAGTATGCTTCAAATGACTTTATGAGGGGCCCTATGGTATCCTGTTCTGGTACCTGGATTTTCATTGTTCGGTATACTTGTTGGCCCTCTAGGCCCTCCACGTGTAAAAATATGGAGCACTGTACCTTCTCAGCTTTTTTTATCACACCTGCGGCTGTTGCATATATTTGATATGCTCTTAGCCAGGTTTTCCAGCTCATGGCCATGTTATCCTGCAAGTTTAGTGGCGCTGGCGGTTTCAGCCACAATAACGCCATGTTGCATTGTTAGGCGGCTAACATATGACACCATGTAATGATGTGGACATGTTGGAGTCTGGTTAATGAGTGTTTATTAGGTTTTGATATCAGCCCAGTGCCCCTATCTGGACGCACGTCTTACCGGCGTCTGTGGGCTAATTAGAAATGCATGCATACATTACATACATTACACTTAGCAATGTGACCAGTCTTCATACATATGACAATGGTCTACCTGTCACTTGTTTTCTGCGTCACTTGTCGACACATAGTGTATATTTTGCTTACACTTTAATTCCAATTATGGACCAGACGAGCAGATCACCACTTTTCCAGTTACGACAATTTTGAGTGTGTAACTTATTCACAATAGAGAGGATATATATGTTAATACGGAACCAAATATGTCCATGGCAAGCGTCCATACAGTTGTAGAAAGCAAAAGGACAATGCTCATTGGTTGGTGAGTGGGGGGCCTCTCTTATAATTAAAATATTCCATAAAAATACGGCAACAGCGAGTTGGAGCGAGTCTGACAGTCTGGCTGGACCAGAGAAGATACTAGTATAGCTCTAGAAAGAAAAGATATGTAATGAATGGTAGGAGGGAGCAGACAACTGACCACGACCTGGGTGATTGTCTATAATTGGTTTGTTTAAAGCAGACCTACCTGGCCACCAGCTTTTTCAACTTGCCCCAAGGCCCCGAATCATAGAAGTATTTAAAACAATGTTCAGGTATCATAGAAATACGTAGCTCACTATGAAGGCAACAAGGATTACTCAAACATAATTACCCACAAGAGTGTCATCATCAATAACATGCACATACCCTGTTATGTATTAGATACTAGACAATGTTGAAGTTCTACAACCACACATTGTAAATTGCGCAATGGTAAGGACTACCTTTGCTTAGCTAGGTACAAAGTCAGTGGGACTTCATTATTGTGAAAGGCAAAGCCAGCATTTAAAAATGTTGTTGGATACGGTATCTATTCTGCCCATAGTGTGTAAGCTCCCGCAAGGGTGCTTGGTTTCAACGCTGATAAACAACCAGACCCCTCCCGAACAAAATATGAAATAAATACACGCAATAAGGAAGGTATTTTAATGTACCTTTCCAGAATGCCTCACACCATTTGGATTCAAACTTTCCTCTTCTGTCATCGAGTAGAATATTAAAATTGAGGATCCATGGCCAGAATCATATTAAGTATATGCTGAGAATGGGAATACAACGGAATAGTTCGCTTCCATTTTCTCTCATATTGACAGCTTCATCCAGATATCGTAGCGCAATGGAAAGTGAGGAGGTATAAGTTGTTCATTTCGCTGGGGGTGAAGCGGGCGCGAGGCCCGAATCGGTAGAGCGCTGGCCTCGCAAGTGAGATAGGGAGTTTGGTTCCTAGTTGAGTCAAACCATTGAAATATAACGTTAGCACTTGTCACTTCCTAGCCTGGCACTAGCATTAATAGAATACGGCAAGGACTGGTTAGCTCAGTGTCAGGATAATGTGACTGAGTTGGATATTGAGCCATGGTGCCGGTGGCCTGATTTCTAAGCGGTGCAGTACTATAACATTGCTATCAACTGAGTACCTATCCTGATATGACCTTTGATATTGCCATGACGTGAAACTCCAACAACCAACCAACATCTGACTGCAGCTAGTTCACTATTTTCTGTCTCGATGGTAGGGTGTCTCTGAAGGTTGACATGTTATCCTGGGATTGCACCCATAGCGTGACTCTTGTCGGCTGATTAATATTTCTACAATTACTGGGTATCTTTGCGATATTATCCTGCTTATCTATTTGATTGTTATTCACATTTAATTGGGAGTTGATGTGGTGACAGTCCATTACCCTCACGCGACAACTTTGTCTGCAACAAATGATTGCATGTGATGAAAGACATGCAGAAGGAAACCACCATCTGCTGGAAGTAGTTTTGCTTGTAGCAGGAACCTTTAGTTTTGAACTTGCTTTGGGAATGGAAATCCACTGGAAACCAGCCACTACCATCTGCCAATAATTATGCACTGGGAATAGGTAATGGGACACCTGGGTTGTTCATAGCATACACACATGTGGTCCTTATTTTAAGATACTTGTTGCCATTCCAAGGCTAGCATTCCAATGTTCGATTCCCCGTGTCCCCACCTCTGCCAGTTTGGATGTCCACCGCTGTGTATAACTCACAACGTCATCAAAGGCTGGTTGCTCTCATACCATGTCTATGTGGTGGGAGAGGTTAAAAATCCATTGGCTCTGTAAAAGTGTAGGCTAGGGCTTTCTATCGACAAACTGTCTAATAGTGAAAACAAGTCTATTCAGACTTATCGATAATAGACAGTATAAATCTTCAAGAAAGAAACAAAGCATTAGCCCATCTAGGCCTCCTAAAGCAATCATCGTGCCCATTCATACTTGACCAGTTGACCCTGGTAAGTGCAGATTACTACGCTCAACCCTGGCAGTCTTTTTAATGGTATACCTCAATAAGATGTTGATAAATACATACATACATACCTGACTACACGCACATGTACCCACCAGAAAGGAAGGTTTCATTGGAAGTATAATAAGCATGATGTGAGTATAAAGGTGCGGAAGGGATAGTATTCTTATTATTATCTGTCTATTACCACTGTTTCATGCTTCTCTGTATTTGCTGCATTCCTCCCATCTTGTGACCGGTGGTGCTGTGACCGGCCCCAATTCTAAGTACCAGTGTGATACAATGTCATTCGCGCCTGATAATATATATATATAAACAGTTTGCCGGAAGTAAACAGATAACAATAAGTCTGGAGTGGTTGAGAAGAATATATATTCTCTGGCGGGAATATATTAATTGCCCACCTAAAGTTCAAATTGACTGTCCAAGTGGGTCTGGAGACGATAAATGACCAGGCACATCTGGCATACGTGTGTCAAAGCCTATGACGAGTTGTTCCTGTGTGGCCGAATCTGGAATGGACACGCAGCATGCAGTAGAGCCTAGATAAATGGTATATAATAATAGAGCAAACTGAAGAGAGTCAGTGTCCTTGTTTATATTCCCATAATAGATTATAGAGCACACATATGTAAACACGCCATCAATCCACCTAGATAACCAGAACATGTTCTCAGGCATGCGCAGTTGGGGGCTAAATTCGCTCACATTGATCTCCATTGATCATCTCTGACTGACATGATGCCTGTGGTAATATGATGCAGGATGGATGTGCGCGCATCATTTAGTTTCCCTCATCTGGTTTGCAGTGCGCCACTAACAGCTAACATGTACCAGTGTGTATTCCAGTCTCATACATCACTGCCTATGAGAATCAGCCAGAATTCATAGAGGGTGACATTAGCTTGATCGATGCAATCTACTTCACTTTAATTTGAGTTAATTATTTGAAAGGACTTGGGAATTTGGGGGTTCTTGGCATTCAAATATAAATGAATCATTTTGGGGTCCACAGTTAAATGCTGCAGACAATAATATTCCGCAAGAGGCGATGCAATTAAGTTTGCATAGCTTTTGTTCAAGGAGTAGATCAGTTTCTAAGTTGTGTATTTATATATCGCTGTAAGCCTGCGTGATTGATTGGTGGTGGTTTTAAACTGTGTCAGCAGCAAAGGCCACAGGCTAGTCGAGATGTAATCAATGTCTATATTGATGTATTATGCATATGCCACTGCTTTAGACCTTAATTATGAAAAATCAATACTTGATTCAAGAACCTAAGTAATAGCAGTATTCTGTTATGTTAGGAGGTTCACTACTAATGAAATGTGGGAATTAGGACTGTTTATTGAAATCAAACCCTCATAAACCAAACATTGATATAAAAATCCCCAGCTATGAATTCGATGTGATATAACTGGACAGGGCGACAGAATAGGTTGCGTTCTGGTGTCATGTGTGATAGTCCCTTGGTTTGACCACAAGCCGGGCTGGGTCGAACCACAGATTTAGCGATGCATACTTAAACAATCTCGCCTGCTGCTCAACATTACTAGAAATGTGAGAGTGCAGTAAATAATGTAACTTTTCCGAAATTGAAATTGCCCCGCTTCATTAACAAATCTAACAACGAAAACGTATATTTATAAACACGTCTACCCAGATTGCTAATGATTAAATCTTATTCTGTCGCATATTACAAATGTAGTCAGGCAGCATTTAATACATACGGCCAAGAGATATATTAACTTCCATTAGTTCCAATGCAAAAATAGGGTCCCCCACACCCTCCAGCTCCCACATGACAAACAGACGAAGCCAACCTCCCATATATACACATGATCTTTGATCCGCCAACCCACAACCCACATCCCATAGGAGAAAGTAACAATAAGTAGTGGTACATGTTGACAAGGACATGCTTGTTCAAATATTACTGAAATAGGCAACATCAGGCATATTTGGATCCCCCTAAAGGGTCACACAACTCCTGCCGGTAGCATTAACTGCTTTGTGCAACATCCCAAAGCACTGTCACCGCTGTACTGGACGGGATGGCTAAATCGCTACGAGCACTGGCTGAATTCCAATGTTGGATTTTGTCAGCCGGAATCCGAACCGAATCAAACCACTGGCTTACACAAAATGTTCCCCATTGCTACCTAGCTTCTTGTATTATATTACCTTATTGTCGCGTATATCCTAACAACATTTCCGGTAATCTCAGAACAGATAGATGATTGATATTTTAGATAGTTATGTTACCCTGATGGTTTTAATCCAATTAACGTTATCATGAGGTAACATACATTTAAGATATTTGAAGGGAAAACATAAGAAAATTGATATTGGTGTGGACACCGAACTTATGGATATGCAACCTTCACAAGTATCAGGTTCTGTTGAATTTATTGTTTGCTATTTTACCTCATAGCAACATCAAAGTTCATTTCAGGAAGGGCCACAACTTGTGACAATATTCACTCACCACAATCTGATATTGCTGCCCCGCTGAGAAACCAGGCTATCAGCACCAAATATCCCACAGTTACATTATCCTGATACTGTGCTAACCAGTCCTCTTAATGCAAGGCGCCAGGCTATGTACTCATAAGGATCAATATGATAAATCATCAATTTGAGTCGGATGATATTTCAACTCTCGTTCATCAGCACAGGAAGCATGTACTCCTACCAATTCGGTCATTGTGTCCCAGGCTATGTACTCCTAAGGATCAATATGATAAATCATCAATGTGAGTCGGATGACATTTCAACTCTCGTCCATCAGCACAGGAAGCATCTACTCCTACGAATTCGGTCATTGTGTCCCATCCTGCTCCTATCGAATTGCCTTTGTATCATATGCATTCAGCAGTACAATATTTACTAAGTGCACCAATATGAGAGGTGGATCTTAGACCAAATCTGGGTCAGTGGGTTGGTTTGGAAAACGCTGATGGTTTGTTAATGGAATATGTAGGCTTAAGTGCGTCCTTTGCAGATGCGTTTCCGGTGAACGACACACTATAAGGGTGGTATTCTGGGAATGCATATGCAGCCATGAGACGCCCCTAGCCTCTTTGTTTCACCAGGCACAGAGCCGCTAACACGGCCGGCTGCTAAGTGGCGCCGGCTGGGATTTTCTTACACCTTCTCACATGTCACTCACTAGATTGCTATAATTAAGATGAATGGGGAACAATATAATGCATTAAGAACTGTAGTTCTGGCGTGGCCTTCTATGGGGAAACAAGAGAGAGAGCAATGTGATGGTAGGGGAGGGTGCTATGGAAGGGGGTGGGGGGTTTGTGTGTGCTGGAGGGGATACATTAGGTTTGGGGGCGTTAGTGAGAGTTGGGGTGGGAAATGAGGGTGAGAATGAGGGTGGGAAATGAGGGTGAGAATGAGAGTGAGAAAGATGGTGGGAATGATGGTGGGCATGAGTGTGGGAATGGGGCAGAGAATATGGATGGGAATGTGGCTGAGAATGGGGCTGGGAATAGGGGTGGGACTGGGGCTGAGAATGTGGATTGTGATGGGGATTGGAATGAGGCTCGGATTGTGCTGGGATTGTGCTGTGAATGGCTCTGGGATTTGGGCTGGGAATGGGGCTCGGATTTGGGCTGCGAATGAGGCTGGGCATGGAGCTGGGTTTGGTGTCTCACAAATTAAAACAACATTGTAGAATATAGGTTAACTGAGATTCTCGGTTTCGATATTGTGCTACCTAGCTTGAAATGCATATTAAATTAGGAAGATCACCGAAGGTAATTCCATCGTGGTATGTGTGGCTGGCTCAATCTTTAAAAATTGTATTATTGTGTCACATGCATTGTTTTCTACTGACGAACATGACATTGTTTCCTACTGACTTACCCCGCACATGTCTAGCGGTCACTGTACCATGACCCACCCTGTCCACACACTACTCAAACCAATGTAAATAATAACCCCGAAGTGGTGCGCTTCTCTGTCCCCAGGAAGGGCCCTCCGTCACCACCCACGTCACACTGCATCGACCTGTATGACGTCACGTCGGGCCCTCTCCCGGAGGGTCACAAGGTGTACTACCTGCCTTCGCGGCCCTCCATCCATGACCTCCGCGAGAGCCCTCACTGACGTTTCCTGTGCTTCTCCTTTCCCACCAGGCGTCGCCACCACCACCAGCACCACGCGCACGCGCTCACCTCGCCCGGCCACGTGCTCGGGTCGGAGCCATACTACCAGACGGCTGCCACGTCACTTCCGCTCGAGCAGAAGGTTTCCTATCAGAAGAAGTGCCCCATTGACCCGCGCCGGCCTCATCCTGGCGCCACAGCCGCCGCTGCCGTCGCCGCACACGCGCATGCGCACATGGAGCACGTCATGTCACCCAGTGGCGGCACCTTGCGGACTATTCACTGCACTAACGACTATGCCCATATATGGGAGGCGCCGTTGCCGGACTCTCCGCTGGTGCTCGGTGGCGGCGGCGGGGTGCAGGAGACGACATATGCGGCACAGTGCGACTGCGCCTTCAGCGGAACACTCGAGACCTGCGCCGGCCACCACACCATCCGCTGCTTCCCGGGGAAAGACGAGGCGGGCGCCGGCAGCGGGGGCGGCAAGGGCGGCATGCCGGGTGGACGCGGGAAGGCGCAGTCACGGAAGGCTTACATCGCCACCAAGCCCATACCGGGACACACAGAGGATTGCTTCGAAGGCCACCGCTACTTCGTTATAGACCGCGACACATCCGTCGGCACCATCACCACGACCGCCACTGGCGGCATGGCTGTCGCCGACCCGGCCACATCGACGGCCGGTCCCGACATCATCCCCTTGGAGGTCGCGTCGTGAGCGACCTGGGTGTAGGAATCTCCGGGAAAGAGCAACACAACATAAATATAAATAAACAAGTTAAACAAAAGGACCCAGCCACTCCCCAGGCACCCTCATATGCATAATCTGGCCGCCACACGCTTGGTGGCGCCAGTAGTAGACGCGGTGTAATTAATCAGCTCCTCCCCGGATCCGCAAGGTGGCGCGGCAGCAGCGGATGCTCTGTGTTAAGGGACAAGTCGGGCCAACTGCGCTAGTGATGGGTGGGTCAGGCTGATACGGTGTGTGGGTGGGTCGGTGGGTGTGTGGGCGTGTGGGGAAAAGGAGCCGAGGGTGTGTGGGGGTGGCGGGAGGGTGAGAGGAGGATTGGTTGGAGTGGGGGGTGAGGAGGTCATGAATGACTTATCGGGGTGATCATCTCAACTCGCACTACCTCCCAGAGGACCCGGCCGGAATGGTCCACGACACCGCCCACCCATCGATCCAACTGTGGCGCCCCCTTGTGGCCTCAGAACGAGGCAATCCCGCCGCCGCCCGCCTAGTGCGCAAACAATGCACCAGGGTGCGCCACGGTATGGGCGTGCTTAGGGCGCCCTAATGGTGCCGGAATGGCCATGCTCCGCTAGTGGATTGAATGGCAATGCACTGCTGGTCACGTGATGTGTGCCCCAGCCACCCCCGCTCAGCCACATACCCACCACCAATCCCTCCACAGTGCAGACACCTCCTCACCACTCTTCATCCGCACACACATACAGATACATCTCTCGGACGGCATGGATAACGTGTGCCCCCCCCCCCTCCCCGGCTCTCTGGCAGGGAGATATCTGCTAGATTCTACACGCAAAGTGAATGCATAGAGGCTACCTATAACAAAATAAATCAAAAAACATCTGAACCTGCCAACTGTGGCGCTAGTGGGTTCTATGCTTAGACTGATATATCAGCTGACAGCTGATCTGAAATCAGGCTCTCAATTTGTACCATAACAATAGAAGAAAAAAAGAAGAGAAAAACGTAACATATTAATCGTCTGTGATGTACAAACAAACAATAAAATAGCCGCTAAAAATGGACAAATCGTTGCTAGTACATTATCTGAAGAATGTGCGGATAAAATAGGTGATATATGGACGTAGAGGATAGGACTACACACATTCCACAGCAGACTTAACACTGTAATATTGCACTGTTACTAAGGGTCAAGCTTCTACCCTTGTGCAATGTCAATATAATGCTCAGAGTAAGCCATGAATAACCGAACATGGCTTTCACATGGGTCAGGAACCCAAAGAAATATGAAAGAATGTCGCTGCTAAGGTTAAATGTATCCATATAATTAATTATATAATACACAATAAGGATAGCTAATTTACCAAATGGACTTTTGCTATGGACATATCTATCCATAGTGCCGCTTGAGTATATTGATACTCGCCCCTAATGCACACAGGGTGCAAAGCATCAGCATGCATTCCAGCCAGAACCGATACTCGCTGTGACTACGACATGACATCTGCACACCACTAAGTGTAACCTGCATGGATACTATATATAGATCTATATATATATATATCAATAATATATGTACGTGTTAGTATCGATGTGATCAACAAAAAATCCTATTTTCCACTCCCTACTCTGTTCAGCTGAGAGGAGATTATTTTATTTCGGCGTAGCCCTGGCGTCCCGTTCCGGAAACAACACTGGGGCACAGCTCACATACACGCACATTGTTGCGTGTATATCTGGTATTTTGCAATCACAGGTTCTGTATGATGGTTCGTGATTTTGTATAATAAAATATTTTAAGACAAACGAATGTGCATTGATTATTCAGCGAGCGCAGATAATGTTCTCCTTACCTTAGTGATTGTTTATTCATTCCTGTTTGGATTATTCCAAGCAGCCCTATTAAATCCCACTTAGGACAATTAGTAGTTTATTGTTCCAACAGAAGACCATAAGCTTGCCGAATTGCCATTCTATTACATAATTTAGTTAAAGTTTCATAGTCCGATGGTTTTCTGTTTCCATCATTTTCTGAGATTAATATATGAACTTGATCTGTATAACCTACCTTACTTTAGTTTGAAATAACTTTGATTTGAAAGAGCAAACTTTTGAGATATTTGATGTGCAAATATTATACAGGAATGTTGGCAAGCACACTAAAACTCTGAATTCATAAGCTTTGGCAGTAAGATATTCTATGGGATTGCATCAGCAATCCCTCATATGTGGCGATACATGTTCACTATGTGCCCCCTTGTCTAAGGTTGATATGTATAATCAAATCGATATAATTATTTTGGTTTTGAAAAGTTGATGATTTCATCAAACTGTGCGGTTTTAAATGTTACCACCAAAAAGGGTCAGGCTGAACAGATACCATTATTGCGTTGCTTTGCACCACTCACCCATCTGAGGGGATTTTCTTGCCAGGACGATCAAATCAATGTTGCCAACTAAAAATAGCTAAGCGAAAACTTATCTAAAGATTATTGGGTTTAACAAAATTAATAATATCAAAATAAGCACAAATTAGCAAGTACAGCACATGCATACAGGAAGTGAACACATTTTCAGATAATGATGATGAGATGGTGAAGTCATAAGGCAGTGTGCAGCTAAATGATTGAAGTACATGCATATGCTGCAAAGCTCCGACTTGATCTAGTTGTAGAAAATAAACCACTACGCTAGTATATTTGCTTGCACGACCAATCCAACCTATAGCAAGTACCGAAAGCTAAGTAGAATATCTCCAAAATCCCTTCAAATCTTAAAGAGATAATAGAGATACAACGCACAAATTCGACCTCCCCTGTATGGAGAAAGTGCTCTAATGTTGACCTCATGTATTAGAATGTTAAGTTTTAACGGAAAATGAAGAGAACTGATTGCAGAATATGAGCCAATTGAGCAATCTGTACAACCCCATTCGAGGTATGCAAGCTAATAATAGCCAAGTAAAGTAGGCATTCCATCAAATAATGAATAATACCAATAGGAAACACATTATACCGCAGAATATGCGCATGGAAAACTTGACCAGATATTCACATCATCCATCCCAGCATGACGTTTTTATGTAGAGTTAATGTAAAGAATGGATTGCGGAATATGCAGATAACGGTAAATAAATTCATCCAAAGAGAAATCACCAAACAAAAGAAAAGGATATGGTATGTTCTTGCTGTACACCCGAATCAATCCATTAAAACTAACAATTGCTAAGTGAAAGTTTATTTAAAACATTCACGCATTTACCAAATAAGAACAATATGAATCACATCCACTGCATGGAGAAAGACGAAAACATGTCCGTGTCATCTAAAAGAATACGAAGTTTTAACAGATTGTTCTGATAAATTAAATGATACCATAATATAGGATGGCGTTCCTTATGTACACCCGAATCAATCTCTCCAAACTACCAATAGCTGCATCATAAATCTATCTTATATATACCCATGTTTTTAACAATACTATCAATATTAAAATAACATTAGAACACACATCTCATGGAGAGGAAATTAGGTACATTTTCAGCTTATTCACCAGGAAGTTATATGTTAAAGGGAAATGCAGATAATTGCTAGCGGAATAAAGATGCCTCACACAAATTTGGATTAATCCGGGATCACTCGCTTCAAAGAGGACACACATATTTATTCCAATTCTCAAGGCAATACTTTTGCCTGCGAGATGTTTTTGTTGTAATAAACTGTAAATGATACTAGCTATCTGATGACAGAAGTGGGCTTCTGTTAATCACCTGCTGATTGTTCAATGAAGTATGGGTGTGTTCTATATACGAGTGAATGTGTGTCTGATGCATCAGGTAATGGAATTGTGAGCAGAATATGGTAATAGTTATAGAGCTGAAAGTCAGGACAAACTTAATCTATATAGGTATGTATGTAGTGTTCACTTACTTGTCTCGGATACCAGTCAATCGAAGTACTGTGCACCAGTGTGCACAGATGCAAAAGCTTACCTTCAGAACATCTGCAAAAACAATCAATAAACTCTTAGGGCAGGTTTACATGGGCATCAATTATATACCATGATTTTAAATTCTGATTTGAACCATCATCAGTAATGTTGGTGTACACACACCGTTTAGAGACTGCAAAGTCATATACACAAATGTAGTGTGAACACAGCCCAAAACGCTGTCAAACTTCCAGACGCCGCGGTGATTGAGAGCTGAGCGTATTGTGACCGACACAGTCCTGCCATCTAGCGAGTGAGAGTGTAATCACCCAAGTACTGTGGCGCCACCTGCCTGCCAGCAGGTTTAGATTCACAGTTAAACTTAACCCAATGAGATGACATATAGTAAACTCGCCAACGGCTATCCACATGCATTCACAATCGTAGGAACACTTGAGGAGGGAAGGAAATTGTGATGATTGAGATGCACTAGTCGCCATAATTACAGGATCGTCCACAAACTTGGTCAAAATCGTTCATAATCGTAGCAAAGTTAGGACTCGGAGAGCTAGGATATATATCGCGCCTCTCTCCGCTATATTCCTAACATAAATAATACTGATACAATTGAACAATGTTCGCTCCTAAACATTTGTTGGATGTTTAAGAATGCTACTGTTACTAACAGCTAGGTGGCTAGATGAGTGACTGATTGATTGTGGATGGTTAATGACAGGTCGCCAGGAAAGTCCATATTGATAGCAACACAAGGTCAGATTTGTATTAAGTCATATTATTGAGCAATCACTCTTTGACGAAAGTGAAAAAGTTTACAACCAATATCCGATGAATAACCTTCCCCATGTTTGTTAAAAATAGAAAGCAATAACAAAGAAGAAACAGCCCCATAATTCACATTTACCATTACGCTCATTCATGGCAGCCTAATCCCCTTGATTCAGACAGGGTTACATTCGCATCAGTTTTCCTTTGCAGATAAATTCCCGATACTAAGCGACTTTCTAAAGGCGGAAACCAATAGGTCTCTATCCATCACACTATGAAGGTGTTACTGAGTCTCAGTCTGACGGCTGGCCCTTAATCATGGCGAGGCAATGCAGCATCTGCACACATTTACAGAATGGCGGAGCATAGTCCAGCCAACACCAGGCTGAATACTTTGCGATATAGCGATATAGCGATATAACGATATAGCGATATAGCGATATAGCGATATAGCGAAAGGTAGACAGGAAATGTGAACACTTATTTGGCTCTCTTTTTTTTTTTGTACCTTAGTTGGGGAAACCCAGTCACACACAACTTGTCTTACCCACTCCACTGCTGGTCGATAGAAAGCCCGAGCCTACACTTTTACTGACCCAAGGGATTTTTAACCTCCCTCACCACATAGACATGGTATGAGAGCAACCGGCCTTTGATGACGCTGTAAGTTATACACAGCGGTGGAAATCCAAATTGGCAGAGCTGGGGGCATGGGGAATCGAACCACTGACCCTCAGATTAGGAGTCTGACCTAGAAAAAAGTCTGACCCTCTAACCACTCTGCCAGAGAGAACGCCATTGGTTCTTGTCCGATCAGCGAGTTAAGTAAAGCTGAAGCTTTTCAGTATTTGGATATGTAATAACCATGCACTACCCTCAGTACCTATCTTGGAGCAAGCAATACACACTTATTCCTTATTCCCCCTTTCATATTCACACAAGACCTATTGGCAAATCAGTGTAGGCTACCTATTTACTCAATACCTGCGTATTACTCGTGACTATATCTATTGATGTGATCATTTGTTCTATGCGCATATATTATACATAATAACAATTTTGGAGCGAGTGTTGCAGGCGTGAGCCAAGTTAGTAGGAAGGAGACATGTGACAGCACCAGGTGAGGTAGAAGGCCTGACCAGTCGCTTGGGTAGATATATGTCTGTCATTAGTTGTCTAGTGTCAGTTGGTGTGAACTATGTATAATTGTTCATACAGCACACACACATATAATAATATATATATATATATATATATATGCATGTTGTATAAGCCATTTAAGGGTATAATAAGGCCAAAAGCTTACATCTGCTGCTCAGCCTGATCTCCTCCCTCAGTCCTCGACTGAATGAGCCTTGGTATAGTAATCTACTCGTTTGCCCGATCAGAGCTCGATTTTCACTGTAGAGGCCCGAGCACTCCTTCTCGCTTTGGAGTGTATCGAGGTATCCAACCACACTAACTATGTTATATACAGTGATTCCTTCTCTTGCCTCCTGGCTGTTGCTGGACTGAAAACGAATCACCCTATTCTAGCAATGGTCATTTATAAAATGAACCAACTGACAACAGATGGGTATGAATATCCACCTGTGCTGGGTGCCTGGCCATGCTGCATACAAGGAAACGAACGAGCTGATCGGGCTGCGAAGAAGGCCCTGAACTGTGATCTTGAACCGTGTCTGATCCCTCACTCTGATCTGAAACCACTAATAGCCACCCACATAAAATCCAAATGGCAACATGAGTGGGATGAAAACATCAATAAACTTAAAGAAATTGAACCATCTGTGGGAAAGCCACCACAGACTCATGCGGGAGGTCGGCGGGACCAAGTGGTCCTTAGTCGCTGCCGTGTTGGCCACTCGTGGCTTACACATGCTTTTCTGCTCAAGGGGGAACCTCCCCCTGAATGTATTGGGTGTCAGTCCCCACTGACACTCAAACACATTTTACTAAGTTGCGTTGATTTTTTGGCCCTGCGCCAACGGTTCTACACTGCAGGCAGTATGCATGACCTTTTTACTAAGGTAAAACAGGAAAACATTTTAGCCTTTTTGAGGGCAGCTGGACTGTACCACCTTATATAGTTTACTAAATGGATTCTATTAATTATTAATGAAACTTTTCTTTTTCTATGGGAATTTGTTTCCCTTGACCACAGATATATGATTGTGAGCTTTCTAATTTAATTAGTGTCTATTGGCACATAATTGATTGTCTGCTTTTACATGTAAAAGCGATGGTTTGAACAAAAAACAAACATTTCTCGCTGTGAATATGGCCTATGCTGCCGACACGGCGTAAAGCAACCACCAATCAATCAATCAATCAACTCTTCTGGGCTAGTCATCCCCATATTCATTGGGGCGCCACCTGTATGTTCACACCTCAGCTACCTATCGCCGAAATTAAATATGTATCTTAAGAAAGGAGAAAGCAAATAAAACCAAACTCCACAACCGTTTAATGGAATGCAATACACGACAAACACATGCACAATACGCTTAGTATCGAACAGGAACTGCATGCAATATACTACTACAAATGTCAGCTCCATTTATACACAAACAATGTTAGTGTATGGCTAGAAGGCTAGAGTGTTGCGTTGATAAAATACATTATTCATTGAATATCCTATATGTAGTTGAAGAGTATAATTATATATAAATATGCTCAGTGTCAGGATAATGTGACTGAGTGGGATATCGGCTCATGGTGCCGGTGGTCTGACTTGCCGTTGGGGCAGCACAATAACGTTGCCATGAGTGTGCACTGTCAGACGTCGGTACCCTTCCTGATATGACCTTAGATGGTTCAAGGACGTCAAACTTCAACAAACAACCAAGTGCCACCACCACAACCGCCGCCCCCGCCTGTACCTCCGCCCTCGCTCGTAAAGCCTGGCGTTTAGTACGCGAGGTCGCCACTAGGTGTCATGCCGGTAGCGGCATCAGACGACAGGCTGTTCACTAACTGATCATCTTTAGCATTCAGCGCCCGGCTTAGAGTTAGTGACAGACATGTGGGGAAGGATTGACGATGGGTAGGATGTTGTCGGCGTGCGTTGGGGTGGAGGCCGGGGGCGGGGGTAGGATGGTTGAGGGATTGAAGGAGCATTACTCCCATGGGTTTCCTATAACCCGGAAATTAAACGTCGTCCAAGTTTTCGCACTGGAGTCCAATTTATGGCGCGCGGACGATGCCAGAGCACCACGATGCGGCAAATTTGTCCAAAACTGAGCCGTATTTATTACGCAGCTTATGGCTCTATGGATGGCTGTCGCGTTGTGTTTTGAATGAGTTCTGTTCAAATTAGATTAGACCAGGCTTCGCAGGTCGGCATGGATTTGTATGTGAGGGGTGGCGTTTTTGAGGGTGTGTGGGTGGGTGGTGGTGGTTATTGTATGTGTATATATATATATATATATATATATATATATATATATATATACATATATATATCGGATGTAGGAGCTTGCTTTCCCGGTGACGGGTGTGGGTAGCTGAATCTGTAAGAGGACTGCATGGCTGGATCCTCGGGAGTTCGAACCCTTGCTGAGTCAAGCCATTGATTAATTAATACAGCAGTAGTTGTCAAGTAGGATTTTCTTGTAATATTGTCAAGTATTACTATTTCTTATCAAGTAATACTTGTCAAATGAAACTTATCCAGAGCTAGTCATGTTATTCTAATAATGGTTTCCTTAATATCCAGTATGAGTATTAATATCTTAATATGAGTGAGTTGACTATTTCGTGTATCAGTGTATTTGGCCCGATACGCCACTGCGGCAGCATTATAAAGTCGTCAGGAATGAACAATGTCGTAAGTTGATACCTATTTTGATATGACACTCGATATGCCTAGGAGGTAAAACTCCAATAACAACCAAATACACGGACATGTATACTTATACGTAATTAGCTTCATGGTCCAATGGTTTTGAAAATCTAGCTTATTTACAAGTGAAAATACTGAAGACAGAACATATAATAAGCGTTGCAATATGATAACATCAAAGAATTCCCTTCCGCGCCTTTATACTAGCTTAATGCGTTTTACATCACATAGTAGCACCCGTCTACTTAATTGTTAGGAACTCTACAGAAATCCCTATTCATTCTTTACACAACAAAAATAAATCTTTTTAGACTTACTTATACAAAAATAAAAAGCCTTCCTCACCGGTAACTGTATGTTTATGCATGCAATATTTCTGAAATCTTATATCGGCCACAATTCGACAGTGTTAGATGCATTTTCTGCGGCCTGTGCTGACACGCTTACTAATACCCCATCACACCAAAGTAGTTCTCACTACCTTCTTGAAAATGTTTCTGAACGGATTTAATCTGTGTACAAAAGGAATCGATGTAGTATCAACTTGTTAGAGTCTGTTTACAAACAGAATGGACGGGCTAGAACGGAATGGTGCTCCACAACTTTGAGCATGCCCAACATTGTCTTGGTGCTATATTCTACCCCAACCACAACCCATTTTAGAACAGGGTCGGATGGTTTGAGAACTAGTTTGGTGTGATGGGGGTGTTAAGGCTGCACTTCAGAAGAAACCGCAGCACATACGGTCACGTCCAACCATGAAATGCTGAAAACCATAACCCATATTTTAATTCTATGAATCAAACTACGCATCTCTACAGCTTCAGCAAATAAGAAAATGGAGTATACAAATGCACTTTCAATCATAACAGAAATAGCCCACGTAAATGAGTTTGAAAGAATAATTAAGGTTATTTTTATACCGGTAGTAAATAAGTGAGGCAGATTTCAGGTGCATACCTTTGGTCTTCCTCAGTCCACTGCTTCTTTTCATATCTTATTAATTCCGAGCGCCACTGCCAAGCTAGTTGGCAAGAACTATCAATTCAAAAATAATTTTAGAACATATGTATAAAACAGATCATCCAAAAAGGAAACCACAAACTTTGGCTATTTGCAAAGCTAAGAGACTACATGAGACAATAAATGTCGTTACACATTTTCCAGGGCATGGTGCTCCCCTATTTTGACTATGGGGATGTTAACTACATGAGCTCTAGAAAAGAACAAATACTGCAGAACAGAGCCCTACAAATCTGCCTAAGTGTAGACAAGCTATATGGTAATTCTGACATATTTCCTTGGAGGAAACCAGCTTTTCTGATATAGGCTACTCCTTCCAATAAGCAGCAAGGGGTCTTTTATATGCACTTTCCCATAGGCATGATAACACATACTATAAATAGTACAACCGTTGATGAACCAGTTGTGACCTACTGGTTGGAATGGAAAATAGCCCAAACTGCAAATGGAGGCAGTGACCGGGATCGATCGGATGACCGACACCTTCAAAGGTGGACATTCTACTAACTGAGCTACGTCCCTCTCCTCAGGCACCTGGTCAACTACCATCAAGACAGAAAACAGAACTAACGTGCTCTACACATCCACACTTGGCTTTCCCTAACTGCCTTCACTCAAACATAATTTTGACTTGCATGCTAGGCATAAATACACTACAATCTACACCACAAATCACTCCTTAAAATATAGAACCACTAATAAATAGTACAGACACCCTCAGGCATCATAACTCATGAACATATTCCTAAATAAAAATACGGCACACTGATATATCCTTATTTACCAAATCTAGATATATAATAATTGTTTAATCAGACAATATCATCAACAAGTATTGATACTCTTTTTTTCAGACATACATTGTATTATTTAAACAATGTAATACAATGTTGCAGGGCAGAAAGACCAGTGCCTCGGCTGTAGCCAAAGAATTTGAAAGTATGATGTCTGAACACATTGACTTCTGGTTACTGAATGCTTTATTCACTGTCCAGGGCCCTGAACCACCGGCACCCTTTGTCTATGACATCATCTCATTTACATATCCTTTGTTCTCCACACATGCCTGGCTGTCTTTTATGCATATATTACATCCCCCCTCAAAGTAATTCTGAGACATGCAATGTCTCAAAATCGTCATCGTCACACCAAGATTACATGCTAACAACATACAATGCAATACAATAATACAAGAAAATATCACAGGTACTTAGCTTCAACCATGGGTTTGGCAAATGTCCAAGTGTACTCTGTCACTGATGTCCTTTGAAATGTCCAGCTGCTTAGCCTCCTCTATGACATGGTGTCCGGTTTGACATAGTAACAATATACGACTCAAGAAGCAATAACACTTAAACTAACATGCACATGTGTTTATGTGTGATTACAGTTTGCCACTGACTAACTTATAGGTCTAGCCTGTCCACCGGTCTAATCACCTAACCTGACCTAGTTAGATTAGCCATGTTATTTACATTTGGATGCGCTGTTGGCACACTTCATGCCTGCCCAACTAGCTCGGGATGTACCCCTTCTGGAGCCCTTATAACTTGAACCCTGTTCCTGACCAACATATTCCCTGACTCGTTTAAACTTTTATATTCTCTTCCCGACACTTCTGTATGACCCAGAATTAGCCCGTTCTTCCATTCCCCTGCATGGTTTTTGTACTTGATGCTGTCACCAGTTTTCCGTGGTTTGTGTGCTTTGCTGCATTTCTTGTCATGGAAACCTTTCTGACTATGTTGGCGTTTCGCAGTTTGTGCCCTTTTTGGATTTTGCATTTTGGATATTAAATGATCTTCCGCCATCGGCAACCTCCCCCTCAGCCTTCTGCTTATCAGCAGCTGAGAGGGAAATGCATTAAGCATGGGCAATGGAATATTTCTGTAATTAAGCAATGCTAGCTGAAAATCTGTCTTTGTGTCAAACATTTTTTTAACATGTTTTTGATTGTTTGTACAAATCTTTTGATTTGGCCGTTGCCTCAGGGGTACTACAGAGTCGAATATGTTGCCGTAAACCCATAGTGTTGTGCAAATTCTTTGTATTCATGGCTCTTAAACTGCGGACTGTTGTCCAAAATCACTTGGCTTGGAATACCATGCCTAGCGAAGTTATCCTTCATGGCCTCGATCAACGTGACAGATGCTGTATCCTTCAACAAAGTTACCTAAGAATATTTTGTGTAGTAATCTATGGTTATTAAGTAATTTTTGTGGTTTCTTTCAAATAAATCCACCCCTATTTTTTCGTAAGGTTGACACGCTATCAGGTGGTTTATCAATGGCTCATTATGGAAACTCTTTCGGTTATTTTGGCATGTGTCACACCAACTGACTTTTTCCACAAGGCCAGCACATGCAGTCCTGTGTTAACTGATTGGACTTAGTGATGCCCAAGTATATTAGAACATTAGAAAACCCTTAATGCGACACAACTGTATGTTGTAATTCTGTAATCGCATTTGCATTCTTTGCATCCACGCTGACAGTTTTTGTATCAGCTTTTGCATTATCACCAACAACCGTTTGTGGTCAGTTTGAATTTGAACTTCCTTGCAGAAGATATAGTCATGAAACCTCTGACAGCCGAAACATATGGCGAGCATTTCTTTTTCGATAGTGTCATCGCCACACTGCACTGAGTCTAGCGCATGAGATGCGAGTGTGATTGGCTTGTTTTCCTGCATTAACACAGCACCTAGACCTGACTGACAAGCATTTACCTGAATGACAATGGGTTTCTCAACATTATAGTAAGCTAATATAGGAGCAGTTCTCAACTTCTCTTTTAGTTTGTCACACACAACTTGTTGTTCGCTTTGCCAGTGCCACGCAACATCATTAGTGAGGAGTGTGTGCAGAGGTTTAGCGATCTCGGACATGTTTGGTGTGAACTTGTGCACATACCCAACCATGCCCAGGAACCTCTGCATGCGTTGTTTGTCATGTGGCTCTGGCATCTGTATGTTCGCTTGTATTCTGTCTGGATCTGGCTTCATGCCTTGCTGGGTAAGTTTTTTACCTATATACTTCACAATACTTTTTGCATATCAAGGTTTTGATTTGTTTAACTTAAGATTTGCTGACCTAGCTCAGTCCAGCACTGCCTAAATTCAGTCTGTTGTTGTGTTCCTCCACGGTTGACCCAAATACCAAAATATCATCAGTGACTATACCAATACCGGGTAGATCGCCCATGACACCCTGCGTTTCCTGAAAAAAAGTATCACCGGCTGTTTTGAAGCCAAAAGGCAGACCCGTGTACATGTACATCCCCATGGAGTGTTAAACATGCACAACAGTGAACTTTCATAGTCTAATTCTATCTGCCAATACCCTGCCATGGCATCCAACACTGAGAAATACTGAGCATTTGCTGCCTTAACGATAATTTTGTCAGTAGTTTTGGTCGGGAATGTCCCTCTTTTGATAGATTTGTTTAACTTAGTCGGATCCAGAAAGATTTTTATCTTATTAGTTATGGAATTAACCCACTCAGTAGGTTCATCTTGCTCAAGAATTATACCCATTTTAACCATATGATTAAGCTTGTTGTGTGCTTTGTTTTGAATGGCATATGGGATCCTCGTCGGCAGGTCGACAACATGTTGTACAAATTTATCAATATGAATGACAGCATTCACTTTTATGAGCCCTAAACCTTGAAAAACGTCTTTGTATTTGCTTAGCAGATCTTTGGCTTGTGAGGTGCAGATCTTTGGCTTGTGAGTCGCTCAGATGGAAATGTTTGTTCGCACGTTAGAGTGCACCTCGTCGATGCTCGCCAAGAAGTTCAACACAACACAAGCCTCTTTACCCTAGATGGGCTGGCAGTTCCACACCACTTTGAACAAGAAGTCTCTACTGTCGATCCCCATCAGTTCCTCACCGTCGGGAGTGACCCGATGCCCTGAACAATTCAGAAGCGAACAGCGAGTGTTCATCAGCTGGCCTGGTGCGATTATGTTGAAGATGTTCCTCGGAAGAATGTTTGCCTCCCCTCCTGTGTCAAGCTTGAACTTGACTGGATGACCATTCACTCAGATGGTCGCATACCAGAGTTCAGCATCACATTCGGCGCTGCGGTCGACGTCACCGACCAAACAGATCTGTCGGCAACACATTGACTTCCGCCGGATCCGGGTCTTGCTCAGCATTTTGAGGGTCGGGTTCTTCCATAGTCAACTAATTGACTCTGCCAAGTTTGCTCCCGCAAAGCTTACCAAAGTGCCCGACCTTCTTGCAAGCAATGCACGTCTTGCCTCTGGGCAGACTCCCCAGCAGTGTTTGTAGCCACAGTTCTCACATTGGATTTTGAATTTGCCTGCACCAGTGCTGCCAGCTTTCAAGGATGGCAACTTCCAAGATGGCAGCCCAGACAGATGAACCACTGGTGCACCGGTACATGCAGTCACATACCTATTCAGAAAATTGATTTCCTTCACTTCTACATCTGAATTATTGTGCTCCAACTGATCGGAACTGAACTCACTGAGCTTGCACATGTTTATGCATTTTTCCAGAGTAAGATCGGCTGTCTGAAGCATTTTGTTTCTCAAATTAATGTTCTAAACACCAGCCACCAACCAATCATGCAACAGCGACTCCTCCAGTGGCCGATACTCGCAATCTTTAATTCTGTCTCTACGGGCCGTTTTGTATGTGAACATGTTTTCTGTGGCTTGATCATGAGAGCAATTCAATCTTGTCTCACTCAGCGAGTGCTATGGACATGTTGGCAAAGACCTTTTGTTCTTCTTCGCATGTGATGTGAAGAACGATACAGCATTGCACCTGTTCTGTCTTGATTACAACTCCTGCAGCCGTGGCATATATGTCATATGCTCTGATCCATCTTTTCCAGTTTGATCATGCATTGTTGCAGAGGATGAACTGTCCTGGCGGCCTGAAACCCAGCAGTGTGTTAGCGGGCAGTATCATCCTTATCTGACGCCATGTGAAAGTACAACGTCTGAACACTTTGACTTCTGGATACTGAATGCTTTATTCACAGTCCAGGGCCCTGAACCGCCGGCACCCTTTGTCTATGACATCATCTCATTTACATATCCTTTGTTCTCCACACGTGCCTGGGTATCTTGTATGCATATATTACAAAGAACATAATTTTATTTACCTAAGCCATATTTCTCAATTAAAAAGAAACCCACATAGAAAACACTCCATCATTGCCTGTCTGAAACCAGTGATTTACCAAATCTATACTTGTCGCCACCTAGCACAGTACCATGTAGTCATACGATCTGGAAAGTACTGGGAAAGTGTGTTTTTATTTAACAACACCTCTAGAGCACATTACTATTTATCATCAGCTATTGGGCGTCAAACATATGGTCATTCTGACATATCGGTTTGACGGAAACCTGCCGCCACCACATAACCTACTCTTTCCAATAAGCAGCTGGAAGTTACTGGGTTGCTCAGTATGAGGTCAATGTAACCGCGTAATATATTTGTTCATATTTCAAGAGACCCAGCCTCAGAACGGGACAGCGCTATGACATCAGAATCAGGGCGCCGTGTCACCAGGTATGACCTTAGATTTGGCTAGTAGATACAACTCCAACAAACAAACGTTGATACACCCTCACTGACGCAACCACTAATAGACAGTGATCAGTAAATTGTAGACATTGAAGTCACAATCTTGGGCAGGTGTATGCCCCACTTTAATTGATTAGCCTCCCGCACCCGGCACCCCTCCACACAATTTCCGGTTTGTTTTAACCAATGTTTCCTCTGATTTAGAGAATCAATTTGTCTAGTTTGTCATTCAATGGAACAACAGGCCCAGCTAGAGGGGAATACTGATATGATATAAAAGGGGCAGTCTGGAGCAAAATGACATACCTTTGACTTATTTGCACATACCACCCTCGCATGATTATATCAAATCCTCCCTGCCACCCCCCTCTCCCGAACCCCCCCCCCCTCCCAACCCCCCAAGTAAGATAAACAATAGAAACATAAGTATTTATAATCTCCATACTGTTATACTTGTCCAGACTAACAATATGACTATAGTTGATGTTGATTGATTGTTGGAGTTTTACGTCTCCTGACAACATTTAAGGTCATATGAGGACAGGGCTATCTTTGATGAAGACAAGGTAAATATGTCCTACAACCAATATCTGCATTCTCACAGTTCTAGTATTAACGCTCACATCAAGTAACCCATATTGTATCAATATCATTGTCCTCATAGGTATAATCAGTAAATCAAGAATATATGTGTAGATTCACATGCCACGCCTCCAATAGTTTGCAATAGTTGGGTGGTTGTTGGAATGTTACATCCTGGCAGCATCTAAGGTCATATCGGGATGGGTACCAACTTGTGAGAGTGCACACTCATGGTGACTTCATAGCATTGCCGCGCTGAAAAAACCCGCCCCCATCCCAATACGCTGATATCCCACTCAGTTACATTATCTTAAAACAGCACTAGCCAGTCCTTGCCATATCCTATCAATGCTGAGCGCCGGTCTAAGAAGTTTACATGTATCGATGTTGTAAGTCAGTGGTTTGACTCGAACAGATAATCAAATTCCAGATCTCCCGCACGGGAAGCCTGCGCTCTACCAATTCGGCCACCGCATCCGTTATGTATGCAAGAAGATCCCCATAACATTTTCTAAAGCTGGTTACCTATATTCTATTGTCTACATTGTTCATACCGTGTTATCGTCCCATCCATAAAGAGTGCATATGCACCATAATTACTAAGGGCAGAAGACCAGAGTCTCCGTACTGACACAAAAATAATGTTTCACATCGTCATAATAATATTGAGCTCGACACTAGCTGGTTGTAAAATATTCTGATAAAACGCATTGGTGGGGGAATGCAAATGGTATATTGTAGTAAAAGGTGCTGTATAGAATGTTTTTTGCTGGGAGAGAATTCATACCCCACAAGTGGAACCCCCTCGACAGAAGGAAGCAAGGAACTACTCAGTCCGCCCCCCGCCGCCCCCCATCTCAGAAGAACCGTTAGCGGGGCGCTCCTCCTTCTACGCGGAGCGGCTCCTCCTTGAGCTTCCTCAGTCCGTCCTCCTTGTGCCCGCGTCGCCTGGCCAGTAGATCACAGACGGTATTACACCGCGGACACGTCACGCCGCCGCACCCAGGACCCGTCACGCTCGGTGACCCGCTCCGGTGCAGAGTGCATGAAAGTAGAAGGGCGGTGTTACTTATAACAATTGAGAAAGTCTCCGCAGATACAACGTTCAGGAATGCAATACATTTTATAAGAAGCAATGGGCGCCAGCAAGAACCCGGCCTCCTACAAAGAAAATTACACCCCATGTGCATCCTCCCCTGTCATAACAGGAGCCGACGCACACGCTGTCAATCATGTTCTGCTGGAAGCGCTTACCATAGTAGTAATTTTAAAATAAAGAATGCAGCATAAAATAAGAGCCAGGGCGACACTGCATAGGAAAATCTTTTAGTGTAAAATGGACAGTGTCAACCCACCAACTCCCACACCATTGACCACCTCGTTCCACTAAATTAATTTAGAATATCATATGTCCTAATAGTGTGGAACAAGGAAGTCAAAAACGGGGTGAAAGTTGAGGAATATTTTTAGAAATAATTTATTTAGTATATATATAAAAAAACTATTCCGACCCCTACTGCAGAAAAATAGGCAGAACACAAGAAGCTAGATCCTCCAATCGGGAGAAAGCTAAGCTCTTCACCATAACATATATCATGAACAATCGTACTGCAAAAGAAAAATAATATTGGAATAGAGCAGTACGATATGCTAAATACATCATGGTTATCAATGTAAAAATAGCACCGTAGTACTAAAAAGGTATATACAATATTATATTAGTAACAATATACATATATATATATACAAGGCGGTATCCACCTCCATAAGGGAGATGAATTTATCAGAAAAAAAATTATTTTATATATTAATGTGTATATTTTATATATATAAAAAAAAAATTAATAACCGCCACAGGGGTGCTGGTCTTTCAATTACCCCCGACGTGGAACCCGAAATCCCTCGGACAGGGCTAGCGCCGATCACCTGCGCGAGCAGTCAACCACCGCTAACCTAACTGCCACCTGTCATCCGAGAAACCACGGTATCCAGAATCCCTCGGACAGAGGAGAGCGACGCCCAACTGTACTAACAGTTACACGTCGTCCACCACCCTGTCACCTGTCATCTGAATTTCGACGTGACGTCCAAAATCCCCAGACAGGACAGAACGACGACTAATCGCCGTCCACCTTCCCGTCACCTGTCATCTGAACGTCACCGTCAGCGTCAGCAGGCGCCCTAGCCGCGCCAGCAGCGCCCGATGTGCCGCAGCAGCATCAGCCACCAAGCTGGCCGGCAGGCCGTGCAGCCTGTCCTCGACGCTAAAGCCGGAAAGATCCAAAGTACGCAATGAACCATCCCAACTCCGGAAGTCCGAGTGGAACGCGGCGGAAAAAGTCATGTCGATATCGTCAATGACTGCAGCCTGCCGCGCTCTCTGCTCACGTGACACTGCCAACTTCCGTTCGACAATCTTCTTGTCTTCCACAACATTGTCGAAGTCAGCACCACGCCTTCCCTCAGCCTGACGCGTCAGAACTTCTTGCGTCTGCGCGACGACCGCATCAAAGCCTCCAATGAAGGCTTTGACCAGGCCGCCGACCGACTCCGAAATCCTGGCCGTAACGTCCACACGGTTGGCCTCACAGAGACGCTCCGTGATACCGTCCAGCGCCAGAGCAACACCGTGATCAACCAGCGGGGCCGTAGCCACCACCGGTCGCACAGGTATCACCCCTGGAGATGAACTAACCAC